>JADBJO010016791.1:0-17500 GCA_016801955.1 Conus betulinus | reverse complement strand
TTTCATTCTCTGTCATCTACGTCACTGATGATGAAAGAACTGCACAGACAATTTTTTTTTTTTTTCTTATATCTACGTCATTTATTAATGATGTTAGAACATCTCATCCCAGCACCGTCAACTTTCTGTCATCTACATCATCGATGATGCCAGAACTTTGCTCCACCTTAGTCTACTTCTCTGTCATCCACATCACTGAGGATGCTAAACTCTACACCAAGCACTATTTCTTTTTCTGTCATCTTCGTCATTGATGACATCAAAACTCTACTCCCAGCGCTGTATTCTTCATCGGTTGTCTATGTCACGATATTACTAAAATCTGCACCAAGCACACTCTCTTTTTCTGTCATTTTCGTCCTTGATGACGTTAAAACTCTACACCCTGCACTATTTCTATTATTGTCACTCACGTCATTGATGACATGAAAACCGACTCCCAGCACTGTAGTCTTCTCTGTCTCTTCGTCATTGGTGAAACTAAAACCCTTTTTTTCTGTCATCTGCGTCATTGATAACGTTAGAAATTTGCACCCCTTACCATTTTCCTTTGTCATCTCCATCATTGATGACGTTAAACCTCTACACTCAACCTCAACGCTGTTTCTGTCATGTACGTCATTGTTGATGTTAAAACTCTACACTCAACACTATTTCTGTCATGTACGTCATTGATGATGATGTTAAAATTCTACACTCAACACTGATTCTATCATGTACGTCATTGATGATGTTTAAAATTCTACACTCAACACTGTTTCTGTCATCTACGTCTCTGATGATGTTAAAAACTCTACACTCAACACTGTTTCTGTCATGTACTCATTGATGATGTTAAACTCTACAACCAATACTGTTTCTGTCATCTACATTTCTGATTATGTTAAAACTCTACAACCAAGACTGTTTCTGTCATGTACGTCATTGATGATGTTAAAACTCTACACTCAACACTTTTCTATCATCTACGTTTTGATGATGATGTTTTAAAACTCTACACTCAAACACTGTTCCTGTCATCTACGTCATTGATGATGTTAAAAACTCTGCACTCAACACTGTTTCTGTCATCTACGTCATTGATGATGTTAAAACACTACACTCAACACTGTTTTCTGTCATCTACGTCATTGATGATGTTAAAACTCTGCACTCAACACTGTTTCTGTCATCTACGTCATTGATGATGTTAAAACTCTACACTCAAACACTGTTTCTGTCATCTACATCTCTGATGATGTTAAAACTCTACCTCCAACATTGTTTCTGCCATGTACGTCATTGATGATGTTAAAAAAACTCTACATCCAGTTCTGACTCCTTGATCATGTAACGTCCATAGATGATGTTTAAATTCTAGCACTATTTCAATTTCTGTCATCTCTGCCATTGATGATGTTAAAGCATGACAGTCAGCTCTATCCCCATTTCTGTCATCTCCGTCATTAATGGGGCTTAGTTGGGTTTCTTTTTTTTTTTTTAATTATTCAGCTTTCACTTTTCTTCCTTTTTCTGTCAATTCCGTCATTGATGATGTCAAAATCTACATTCAGCTCTGTCTCCATGTCTGTCATCTCCGTCATTGATGATGTGGAAACTTTCCATTCAGCTCTGTCTCCATTTCTGCCCATTCCGTCACTGATGATGTCAAAACTTTACATTCAGCACCATGTCAATTTCTGTCGTTCTCCGTCATTGATGACGTCAAAACTTAACATTCAGCACTATTTCCATATATCTGTTATCTCCGTCATTGATGATGTTAAACTCATCACCCAGCACGGTCTCCTTTGTCATTGAAGTTTGCTAAAGCCGAGGGTCATAAGTAAAACTTTGTGCGACAAATTGTGATGGCTAATGACGGGCCCTTCAGTACCTTGTAAAAAAAAAAAAAAAAAAAAAAAAAGGACAGATCTCTCTGCGTGACACACGGGACATAACAAGATTCTTCAGAATGTCAGCCAAAGTTTCAAACCCAGGACAGACCCACACTGTTCTGTCGATGCCAAACGAACGTTTGAAGTCCTTTTCTGAGAAAAAACCGAACGGTGGTTAATTGCGTCAAAGGCTGCGGAAATGTCTAACAAGAAGAGAACGGGACCTTTGGCTTCATCAAAGGCAGGGAGAGAAAGTCCGTTCACTATTTCAAGCCGGGCTGTTTCAGTCAGAACTGCGCCCTACCGTCAGACAGAGTGATGGGGGTTTAAAACGTCCGTTCTTCCCTTCAACCCTGAAACCCTTTGATCTAGTCGTTGAAACGTGGCGCATGGTTGAACATGAGTGCACAGCATACGACTGTGCAGGAGACTGGATGGAACGCAGGGAGAGAGAGAGAGAGAGAGAGAGAGAGAGAGAGAGAGAGAGAGAGAGAGGCAGACAGACAGACAGACAGACACAGAGAGGGAGAGAGACATACAGAGACAGAGAGAGCACCGGTCTCCAACGCTCAAAAAAAAAAAGGAAACGGTAAAGAAAAAGAAGAAGAAGGAAAAGAATGGAAAGAGGAAGGGAGATTAAAAAAAAACATCCAGGAAGGAAGAACAGGAAAAAGGAAGGAAAAAAGAACAAGTCCGGAAGTACAGAGAGAACAAGGAAGGAAAAGAGGGAATGAATGAAGGAAGTATCAGGAAGTATAAAAAATAAAGGTGAGTGAAGTATGAAGTTAGTGAAATTAAAAGCGAGAGAGAGAGAGAGAGGATGAGATGGGGAGAGAGGAGAGAGAGAGAGAGAGAGAGAGAGAGAGAGAAGGCGACGACTACAGCTTCTGATCCTTTGGGTGATCACCTTGTCAACTGCAAGAAAAAGAGAAGAGAGGTAAAGGCTCATAAAATCCAAACTACATACTTTCCGAAATCAAAACCAAAATGAAAACGCAAAGCAAAAAATAAAATAAAATAAAATAAAATAAAATAGATAGATAAAAAATAATACGTATAACGTCAAAAACGCAAAAACAAGAACAACAACAAAACAAACAAACAAACAAAAAGCATTCTTGAATTGACCCTTAGAATCAGAGCAAATCAAAAACGTTCTCTTTCTAAGAACTTGAAAATGTTCTCAAGACTCCAAATCAAAGTAGATTAAACCACACTGCGGATAGGAGATGACAGAATCCAAAGGCATAACTATGTAATACTATGGGAAACATTATTATGTGTTGGAGCAAAATTGATAAAATCAGACCAAGCACAACTGTTCTTGTAAATGAAATACAGCATTCAGAATTATTGTATAATAAACAGCATGTAAAAAGAAAATCTATTTTTAAAAAATGAACAAACAAACAAACAAACAAACAACAACAACAACAAAAAAAAAGACATCAGTTTGGGAGGAAAAGAAACCCCTGTGATTCTGCAGTTAAAATTAGTGAACGCGTGACCCTAATGCCACTATCAGTGTCACAGGCCAACAGTGGGTCACACACCTAAATTGACAACCGCGGATTTATACTGATGTCATAGAGAACATGTAGCCAAGTGGTCGGAGCGTTTTGATGCGGAACAGTTTTTTCAGTTCGAACCACACGTGGGGTCGGATTTTTTTCGGCTTGGAACCTCTCTGTATCCAGCTAACAGTAAACGTGAACCTGATTCAGTCCGGGGAAAGTTAGAAGCGGCTGAAGGACAGGGGTGGTTCCGCCGTCCATCAAGTCCTGCCCTAGATATGATTGACCTCTGACAGGTCCACTGTCCCCATTGCCAACAGGCTGTGTGGAACGTTTTTCACGTGCACCTCCAACTTCTACACGACAAATGTACAGCAATGTGTGCTCTGTATGTATAGAAAACATGGCGTAGTCCGCTTCTGGCATGTTTCACAATTTCGTCACGTCACGATTGCCTTTTATGCTGGGCGAAGAGGAGAGAGAGAGAGAGAGAGAGAGAGAGGAGAGAGAGAGAGAGAGAGAGAGAGAGAAGAACAAGAAGAGAGAATGGTCGATGAAGCTCATAGAAGAAGTGAAAAAGGACATCTCTGTAGCGTTTAAATCAAAATTAATCCTACATACAGTAACATTTAATGTGTTCATATCTATGGAAGATCGCCTATCTTGTTGGCATTTATATAATCAATAATAATGTACATGAACATGTTTGTTGAATGTCGTAGATTTAGAAGGAAGAAACATAGAAAGAAAGAAAGATAAAGAAATAAAGGTGGACAAGAATTTTTCTGTGCTGGAACAACGCAGTGAGCTTGCTCACCGAGTCAACTGATGACGTTTATGACCAATATTACGTCATCCCAACGGTCGACAGTATGACGCTAATATGGTTGCGGCTGAGTGATGACATGACACAGGTTACACACTGTCAAATGCTTCTGTCACTGTCAAATGCATGCTGTAGGAATGGCTCAGAGTGGGGGGGGGGGGGGGGGGGGTGGGGGTGGGGGGGGGGGGGGGGGGGGGTGGGGGGGTGGGGGGGGGGTTGGGGGGGGGGGGGGGGGGGGGGGGGGGGGGGTGGGGGGGGGGAGTGGGGGGGGGGGGGGGGGGGGGGGGGGGGGGGGGGGGGGGGGGGGGGGGGGGGGGGGGGGGGGGGGGGGTAGTAATGGGCAGAACACACTTTTCGTGTTTCAAGGGAAAGGGAAAGAAGAAGAAAACAAACTGAAGCTTAGTGTTCATCATAAAATAAAATTTACAAAATAGAACAATCGAAACGTCAGAATAAAAAAGGAACTAAACAAACACGGATTGTTGTCTGACGAACAAACTGAATTTTAAGGGTATCAGAATCACACACATAAATAATAAAACAATAAGAGTAAAAAAAAAAGAGTAACCAAACGCACTGACTGTCATACATAAAAAAATGGGCAATACAAACTCAAGGCAAAAAAACATGACAAAAGAAGTAAGAACGGATGAGCGAGCGAAGAGAGAGAGAGAGAGAGAGAGAGAGAGAGAGAGAGAGAGAGAGAGAGAGAGAGAGAAGTCTATCCACATACAATGAAAAGAAACAGTAAGGGAGAACTGGGAGGGGAATCACAGTCAGAAATACTGTGGTTGGGAAGAAGACAAGAAATCACCAAACTAAAATAGATGGAAAAGAAGACTGGTACCAATGACAGACAAAAACGAAAAACAGGCCGTTGGCATGACTTGCTAATCCACCACAATTAGATTCAGCAGCCCGCATGTCGACAAACGTCAGCTCCAAACAACAAAAACTGTCACCTCTCTCTCTCTTCTCTCTCCCTCTCTCTCTCTCTCTCTCTCTCTCTCCTCTCTCTCTTCTCTCTCTCTCTTGGTCCTTAAATCATTGCATTGTGGTTACCTTAAAAACCCCCTCTCTCTCCTCTCTCTCTCGTTCTCCCCTCTCTCTCTCTCTCTCCTCTCTTCTCTCTCTCTCCTCTCTTCTGTGTGTGGTCCGCGCGCGCGCGTGCATGTGTGTTGTGTGTGTGTGTTGTGTGTGTGTGCCCTGGTTACCTTAAAACCTCTCTCCTTCTCTTCCTCCCTCTCTGTCTCTGTCTCTGTCTCTGTCTCTGCTCTCTTGTCTCTCTGTCTCTCTCTGTCTCTGTCTCTCTCTCTCTCTCTGTGCATCGTGCACATCAAAGCCAATATGTCCCTCAGTGTTACTTTATCATTATCCATTTCAACCATATGAGTTACACAGCAAAAAAAAAAAAAAAAAAAAAAAAAAAAAGAAAAAACGCTTGAATACGTATCACAAGAAGCATCGTCTACAGACCTAATTATCGCCTTGTAGTCGCCTTGGTACCCCTCATGCCCCTCCTTCTCCTGCAGGTCCGATCTTTTAGTTCCAGCCTTTTATCACCTCTGCTGCTGACGCTCGGTATTTTCAGACACCTGCTTGTCGCTGCTAATTCTGGTTGTTGCTGCTGCCCGTGATGTGCTTTGTGTTCTGGCGCTTCTTGCTGTTGCTGTTGCGGTGTTGTTGTTCTTTGGCTAGCCTGTGACCGCGCTAGGGGGGCTTACAGCAAGGGGAGAGCGAACACCCTCAAGACTGTAAAAAAAAAAAAGGTGAGGGTGGAGGGTGGGTGTGGGGTGGGGGTGAGGATATGTACCCTTGTTCCTGGTTAAAAGATCAGGGACAGACAGTGAACCTCACGGATGAGCTGGTTTCAGGATGGACGAAGGCATATTGTTTCCAAGGTATTGATCCCTTCATTTGTCTTCCCTTAAGCTAAATCAGGGCTGGGGGAGGGTGGTAGAGGGGGAGGGGGGAGGGGGGAGGGGGAGGGGGGACGGGGAGGGGGTAGAGGTGGGAGGATAACGGCAACTCACTGGTGGGAGGGGTGCCATCGCTCGACCCTCTCCCTCATCGCATCAAACTGGGGGTCAAAAGCCTCATCCTCCTGAAGTTCCTAGAGGAGAGAGAGAGGGAGATGGGTCAGGGGAGAGAGATCCAGGTCGCTCTCTCTCTCCTCTCCTCTCTCTTCTCTCTCTCTATTGCCATTGGTTACCATATATGCGCCAATCCTACTCTCTCTCTTTCTCTCTCCTCGGTGGGTCTCTTCGTCCCGCTCCTCTACAACTCTCTTCCGCCTTCTCCCGGAGTCCTCTCTCCTCATCGGCCTCGTCCATCAACACACATAGACTCTCTCTCCCTCTCAATCTTCTCTCTCGGACAAATCTCTCCTCTCTCGGGCGTACTCTCCTCTGTGTGTGTGGAGGCTAAAAAGGATGTGTGTGTGGGTGTGTGTGTGCCCTGTTACCGGTAGTGACCTCTCTCCTTCTCTCTCCTTGCTCTCCTCCCTCTCTGTGAAAAATGTCTCTGTCTCTGTCTCTCTCTTCTCTCCGGTCTCTCTGTCTCTTGTCTCTCTCTCTCCTCTGTGTCATCGTGCAAAAGGAGAATCAAAAGCCAGATATTGTCTCAGTGGGACTTGGGGGGGATCATTATCCATTTCACCCAGACAGCATATTGACCGTTTTACGACAAAGGGCCTCAAAATGGGTTCTAGCAGAAAAAACGCTGGGGTACGTATCACAAGAAGGGTTTCGGCTACGAACGAGTCAATTATATACCTCGCGGGGTGTACCAGGTGGCAGCCCTCCTTCTCCTGCGGTGCGATCTTTTAGTTCCCAGCCTTAGTAAATCACGCTCTCGTGTGGCTTCGGATGGTTCAGGGGAAAAGGAGATATGGAAGGAGACGGTTGGCACGGTTGGGGGGTGGTTGCGGAGGGTGGTGGGGAGAGTGTTGGGGGCGGGAACTGGGGTTGCTGTTGGGTGGTGTTGTGCTTATGCTAGCCTGGAACCGCTAAGGGTGGGGTCCTTTTAATTAGCAAAGGAGAGCAGAACACCCTCAACCGATCACGGCCTAAAAAAAATTTGGTGTTTGTGTGAGTGTGGGTTGTGGGGTGGGTGGGGATATGTACCCTCCTGTTTCATGCGCTGGTTGTGGTGTCAGTGACAGTCCAGTGAACCTCACGGTGTTTTCGACTGTTTCAGGATGTGTACAGCCGTGCAATAGTGCGGAAGGGGCGGGCGCGTTGATGTATGGTGTTCATGTGGAGGGGTTCCCTGTGGTGGCCTAATGTGTCGGGCGGAGGGGAGGTGGTGGTAGAGGGCTGGAGGGTTGGAAAGGTGGGGGGGGGGGGAGGGGACGGTGCGGGGGTCGAGGGTGGAGAGGAAGGAGCCGTGGGGGGGGGGGCGGGGAGATGGTGGGGGGTGGGGGGGGGGGGGGGGAGAGAGATGTGCTTACCAGCTCTCTTCGTCTGCCAAATCTCCTGGGAGACTTGCTTATCCTGCTTCGGTGGAACATCCTTTTTTACAATTCTGACATCGCGGGGGCGGGCGCGCGCATTCTATAGAACTGGGTGGTTGTACGGGATTAGATAAGGGTTGGGAGGGGGTGTGTGTGGTGTGTCGTTTATGTTTGTAGGTGGTGTGTGTGTGTGTGAATGTGTGTAATGAATAAATTTAATCTTTATTTAAAATGTCTGGTTCACCAGGAGTAGTGATTTTAGACACCCCATGAAGAAAAGTTACCCACGCCCGCCCCCCCATCCCCCGCCCTTCAAAAAATAAGACAAGTGAATTAAAACTTCAAACGTAATCTTCCTCCAATAGGTTGTGGCTAGAATAACTTTGCAATTAAGATAATGTCAAATTTCTTCATCATTCAGAATGTCCCTTGTGTTATCATACTTCAGAGAAAAAAAACCATATTATTCATTCGGTAATCTAGCGAGCAAAAGTTGGCATTCTAATAGTAAGTGATGAATTGACAGTTTAAGATTGCAAATACAATTAACTTTTACGTACTTAGCTTTCCACGAGTTTTAGAGTCGTATTTTGTACAGTAAACTAATATAGGTCTACTATATGTCAAGACTTTAGATCTAAACGAAGCAGATGGGCCTAGTACAAGTGGGATTTTTCCAACAGGGAGTACATTTTCATCATCTGCTGATAATGCTAATTTCTCATTGGAAACTGTGTCAGATTATATTGAAAGCTCCTCGTTTTTAGCAGCTCTATCAGCAACCTCATTCCAAAAGAGCCCAGAATGAGATGGCAAACCACCCAGCAAAAGTCAATACCAATACCTTTTATAGCAATAACGATGAATTAAATACTTAATTTCCAAAGACAATATCGTTTACGACGACTGTTGCAGCTATTTTTGCTTGAGCGTTTTGTAAACAACTGATTTTGAAATCAACACATAGTAAGATGTTTATAAATGGAATAAGGTAGATCACAATGAATTCTAAAGCTTGCATTATTGCGTACAATTCAGATGTAAATATTGAAACACCTTTGCCTAAATGATATGACTTTTTCTATTCTGAGCAGTGAAGGAGGAATAACAAAACCTGCACCACTGTCTGACGTTTCTTAAGACGGAGAAGCCAGCCATCAGTGAAAATTTTTTAGATTGATTTGATATATTTTGAATCTAAATGAAGGCGAACGTCAGTAACTAATAAATTCTCTTCTTCATTTTTGTTGTGTAACTGCTGTATTCTATATCAAAACTTTGCCTTTTTTCTTTGTTCCCATGGTGGTATCATTGGTATAATAGGTCATGACTGAAATATTGTGAATGTCTATTTTGCTTTTACTCATAAGTCTTCAGTCTTCAGTAAAATTCCTGATAGGCTGAAGAAGTGTTGTTTGTTTTTTTTTTCTCTTTTTGGAACTCTGTTTTTCTCTTCTTTTTTTAAGAATATTTCCTCCTGTGTATTATTAACGATAGATAGGCTTCTCTATATACATATTTCGAAACTGCTAATTTTCGATGTTCTGTTAATGACAACTATGTTGCTCTCTTTATATGTTCTATGAGTGTTAGTGTTAGTGCATAGGGACACCAAGAGCTAGCTTGATAGCCCTACTATCTATGCTTTTGTAATTTATTTTGTAAAAGAGTATTGACGCACTGAAATACACCTCTTGCCCATAGGAGAGAGAGTACTGATCGAACTAAAAGACATTGCAAGGTGTAGTAAATGTTTGGGTATTTTGGCTCCATGTCTGTTTTATTTATGATTTTAAAAAACAAAAAATTAAATCTTTTTCTTGCTTTACAAATCAAATATTCAATATGAACTTTCCCAATTTATTTTGATGTTAAAATGTACACCTAAAAAACTTAAAACAGACTGCTTATAAACAAGAGGGTTTTTCATCCAATACTAACTGAGGAAGAGTTTCAGGATTTTCACCATTATTAAAAGCATAAGATAAGTTTTTTCAAAGACAAGTTCAATCCATTTTCTTTCATATATTGATTTAGATTATTAAGTTCTCTTTGGTATATGTTCTGAACATAATGAACAGTTCTTTTTGTTAGTATGTTTCCTCAAAGATGTGTTGATCCAAATAGCTATATCGTCTGCATATTGCACAACATTGTTGTTTTTTGATAGACAGTTTGGTAGATCGTGAATTAAATATATTAAACAATAATGGAGCTAGTACAGATCCTTGCGGAATGCCTATATCAATTCTTTTCGCTGAAGAGTAGACATTTCCCAGCCTGACTTGTATTGACCTATCTGATAATAAATTGCTTTATGTAATGATAAGTTATACATGTTATTCAATTTTTTTTTCAAATGTATATAAACGTTCAATTATATTAAAGTGCATGCAAACACTATCATAAGCTTTTCGTACATCAAAGAATGTGGCAAGTGTACTTTTTCTTTTGGAGAATTGTTTTTTTTTTTTATTGAGTTGTAAGTTTAACTAAGTTGTCTGTTTGTGCAACGTCCTTTTCTAAACCCAGCTTGACATGTAGGAATGATATTTTGTTTTTCACAGTGATAAAATAATCTTTTCTGTATAATTTTTTTTCTAATAATTTACTGCATGAGAAGTTAAAGCTATTGGTCGATAAAATATTTATATCTGATCTCGGTTTACCTTGCTTTGGAATAGGAATTCTGCAATTGACTGCTTCCAGATTTTAGGAAGAGCTTCATTTAACCAACATTTTTGGTAAAACAAAAATAACAATTCTTCAAAATTAAATGGTAAATGGATCAGAAGCTGGTAAGAAATGCCATCCAAACCAACAGAAGAATTATTTGAAGAAAATGACTCCAGTGCTTCAATAAATTCATCAAACTGAATTGGTGCATTAAGATAGTGTGTATTATCAGGATTTAGTTCAACATAGGAAATCTGTACTTTCCTCCTTATTTCTGTAATGAATACTATCAGCATCCAGATTTGTGGATAAGCTGTTGCTAGTAAATGTGTCAAGGAGAAAGAGTTCAGCTTTTTCTTTAGACGTTAGAAATTGCTTATTCTCTGTCCTTATGGGAAAAATTGGTAGCGTGAATCCATTTTCATTTCTTTCACCTTTGCCCAGACTTTATGTAGATCTTTTGATTCATGTACTTCAGTATTGCAAAAGTTAGTCCAGTAGTTTTTTCTTGGCTCGGGCCACAACTTTATTGCTGTGAATTTTAGCTCTTTTTCATATCTTGAAAAAGTTCTTCTATATTGTTGTCTATCATTCATATAGAAGAATAATTGACCTGATCTTTCTTCTTGTCCTTTTCCTTTTGTTTTGCTATAACACATTTTAAACCACAGTTTAAAAGATTCTTTTTTATGTGCCACAGCCTCTTCACACTCTTTTTGTCCACCATATGTTTCCACTATGTTTTGGGTTTTGATGATCCTTTCAAAATTGGAATAGACTCGGTAGTGTGTGGTGTGTGTGTGTTGTGTGTGTGGTAAGCCTGCTTGCTCGCGAGTGTTAATGCATCATAGTATGTATGTATGTATGTATGTATTCATGTATGTATGCATGTTGCATGAATGTATGTGTGTGTGTGTGTGTGTGTGTGTGTGTGTGTGTATGTATGTATGTATGGGACGCACGAATGTATGTTATTTATGTACATAGCATGTAGCATGTGTGTATGTATATATGTATGATGTGTGTGTAATATATGGATGTATAAGAGTCTGTACGTAGCTAGTTTCTCCCTCCGGGGTATTGCTATCTTCCTGGTCTTGGCTGGTTACACACACTCAGGGTCTGTATTCACCATAATCCAGCCTTCCCTAGGGTCCTATTGGTGTCCCATCATCTCGTGGGCCTATACACCATGGTCTGTGTGCTTCCACAACTCAGTGATCCTCTATGTCCATCGCCGTCCTGTCTTCAATAGTCTATAAGATCTCATGTCTGCGTTTCCCCACAGTTCCGCGTTTCTCATTCCCACAGTTCCTCTCAAAGGCATCTGACAGCGCGGGTGGGTTCATGCTATAGGTCAGACATCTGCTAAGTCGAGTAGACACGAGATCGTCTTCTTAAATTCTCTTATCTTAGTCATCAAGTCATTTATCCATCAGCTTTAAATCACGCGCAGTTGTGTTTTCCAAACTCAGCGGATGTGGTGGGGCGTATATGGAGTAGTCCGCACGTAAGTGACATCTCCTTAATGAAGTGAAAACACATTGCTGTCCCGTCTTCTCACCTCTCTGAGACACAAGGACTGTTTTGTCACACAGCTCAGTGTTCTCTCTGGTCTGCTGCTGCTGGTCATCTGTCGTGGTTTATTGAGATCTGTGTGTCCATCTGTCATGGTTTATGAGATCTGTGTGTCCATCTGTCATGGTTTATGAGATCTGTGTGTCCATCTGCCGAGGTTTATGAGATCTGTGTGTCCATCTGTCGAGGGTTTATGAGATCTGTGTGTCCATTCTGTACCATGGTTTATTTAGAGATCTGTGTGCCCATCTGTGTCATGGTTTTATGGGATCTGTGTCACATCTGTCATGGTTCATGAGGTTTGTGTTTCTCACAGCCTCAGTGTTTTCTCTCCGGTCTCATAGACGTTATTCTTCACTTCGTACATCCAGAGGGGGAACCCCAGAGGCACTGACGACGGGCTGTTGTAAGGCGAAGGCCCTCAGAGATCCATAGAGCTTCTTCTCTTCCTCTTCAATGTGTCGGCGGACGAGGCGAGGTCTCTGCTCATAGCTTTTGATGTGTGGGACAGTCCTGCAGGAAGTGTGTTCACAGTCAATGGGGCCCCTGTATCGCATTTGCAACCATTGAAGATCGACAAAAGTGGAATTTGGTGAACATGTGGTCTTTGAGTCTGGGGTCCGCCCTGTTCTCAGTTCTCACAATGCTCACTTGGTCTGGTCTGGGCAGCGGATTAGAACGCACGTTCTTGCTGATGTCTGAGAGTGTGCTTGGCGTGCTGCTCAAAGCCACCTTCTTTTATGCTTCTCCATTGATAAGCTTTTGGCTTCTTCAGAGAGAGACTTCCTGCTCTCAGTTGGGGACTGCTGTCCTTCCTTTGCCAGTCGGTCAGCTCCTCTTTGCCATACATATTGCAGTGTGAGGGTATCCACTGGATGACGGTGTTCTCAGTGGACTGCTCTGCAGAAAGGGCCAGGAGCAGAGAGAAAAGGCAGCTGAGTTCCTTGCTTTGATGTTCTCAAACAGCCCTGCAGTAGTAACAGGACAACGTCTCATTTTCCAGGTTCCCAGAGGAAGAACTCCAACGCCGCTTACCTTACGTAATCTCCAGCACCGCAGCCACAGGGAGAGAACCAATGCGAAGTGCACCGTAGGGCACAACTCACCAGAGGAGACCCCCCAAACTGCCACTACCAGCTGTCGGCACTTCCATTTCTACTATGGACTTTTCGTAAGTTATACTTCCCTGAAATCTGAATGTTACATGACTGTTCTCAGTTAGACTTCGCTCATATCGACATTGGGGGGGTAATGAGCTCGGTCACGCGCCATCTCCTTGCCAAGATTGTCACCAGCAGTAAATAACTTGCCAGGTCTTCTGTCCCATTACCTAAATCAGAAACCCAAGGTTCTGTAATGTCAAATACCTCCGGCAAAAAGAACCGGAATATTAATAACGGCTTATCTGTTTAAGACCTGATCTCTCCTTGTTTGTTCTGTGTGCTCTGTTACTGTCATTTCTGCTAGGCGACTCGATGTCGTCCAGCAGTATTCGTGTGAAAATTAGCGGCCGTGGATTTTGTTTCATCATGGAACAAAGAGTTATACTGTGCTTCTTTGTTTTTTACTTGCTTACTGTTCCCCTCCTTATTTAGATATTTTAAAAATATCCTTCCAAACCTGAAAGAGTTTTTTGCTATCTGCAACTTCTGTGGGGGGTTTTCTTTGGCAAGTTGTTAGATGCTTCTATAGCAGACGTTTGTTTTACAGGGTGAGGTTGCTAGCCTCACGCCCAACCCCCATCCGTTTATCCGGGCCTTGGGACCGGCTGCTAGGTCTAAAGAGAACTACCCCAGGCAGGAGTCCTGTTCGGATCAGAGAGAGACCTGGCAAAACCACAAAGATCACCACGCACAAACTGAAGACTTTAACCTAAGCTGCCTGCGAAAGAGATCCTCCACATCCACAGGCGGAAAGACAATCTGCAACAAAGAGCTGTGGGAAAGAAGAAGTAACCAACTGCCAGTGGAGCAAGACATCCGTAAAAGAAAATGGCGGGTGGATAGGACACACCCTCCGAAAGACCCCCGGGACAACACCAGCAACAAACGCTCTGACCTGGAATCCTCAAGGCAAAAGAAAGCGAGGAAGACCAAGAAACACCTGGAGGTGGGACCTTTACACAGCGTGACACAACAGGCAGATGGGTCATTACAGCTGGGAAGAAATAGAGAAAATTGCCTAGGACCGTAGTCATATCGGGCAGGTAGCCGTTGATGGTCTATGCTCTGGTAAGGGCAATGCCCCCCCCCCCCCCCCCCCCCCCCCGCCCCCCGCACCCCTCCACACCCCCGCCCCCACCCCTGAACAAGATTGCAAAGCATATACACGTACTCCCCAGTTTATCTTGCATACGCGAAGATACATGTCAAGCGCATGTTTACTCCATGAAAATACCCATGATCTACCAGTCAGTTATTAGATTTAAAAGCTATTTTAGGATCCGTCAAATACAGTATTTTCATAGACAAGAAAACGTCACAATCAAACATGCGTCAGAATGTATTTCGTCACTGAGATAAACTTTCTGAGATATTCCATAAGAGAAGAAAAACTGTTTTGGGCCGTTACAGCCGTTAGTCAGCGGCCTACTCTGGTAAGATAAACATCGGGCATCATCCGTGACCCATAATGAAACATACAAGTTTTAGGAAGAAAGATCGGCCCATAAGTTTTGTCTAGAGCGAGTGAGAAACACAATTTGACCACGGACCAGACAGACAGACAGACAGACAGATACACAGGCAGCATTTCTTTCTTCGTTCCCATTGTAAAGTACTCCTCTTGTTCTATAAGAACTGGGGAGTACAAAAAAAAAAGGAACTTCTGGCCTCAAAGGTGACATGATTTTGCGCTGACCGCACCATAGGCCCCGTTTTGACACACGTCAACCTTGTCTTCTGGAAACATGAGGAGTCTCCGTGACGCGTGTCATATGATGAGTGCTGTGCTTCACCACACGAAAAAGGGTCCAAAAGAGCGGTTCACCATGTGAAAAACGGTCCAAAAGAGCGGTTCGCCACATGAAACAGGTCCAAAAGAACGGTTCACCATGAAACAGGGTCCAAAAGAGTGCTTCGCCCCCATGAAACATGGGTCCAAAAGAACGGTTCACCATGAAACAGGGTCCAAAAGAACGGTTCACCATGAAACAGGGTCCAAAAGAATGCTTCGCCATGAAAACAGAGGTCCAAAGAGCGCGTTCGCCATGAAACGGGGTCCAAAAGAGCGCTTCGCCCATGAAACAGGGTCTGAAGGAAGCCAGCCAGAGTTTGCATGACAGTAGACGACGGAAGCCATCAAGCAGATCCATTAAGACCTTTTGCTCAAGGGTTTTTCTACCCCTCATCCTTTGAAAGACAGAGATGAAGATTTTTCGATCAAGATTTTGCGGAAAATAAATTCAAGTTAAGCCCTTTTTGGGGGCATGTTTTGGTGTTTGTTTGTTTGTTTTTTTTTTCTCAACATGCGTATATTGAATCACTTGTCCCATACTACCGGCTGACAGCCCTCTGCGATCGGCTAGGCTGTGAACATAAACAAGAGAGAAAGTGTCTGTCGTTCTGCTTCTCTCATTTGTTCTTCCTCTGCATGTCCCCTCTGTCTTGTTGTCTCTGGTCTGTGTGCATGCCTGCTCGCATCTCCTCGCCTTCTGTGTACATGCCTGCTCGCATCTCCCCGCCTCTCCTCTCCCCGCCTTCTGTGTACATGCCTGCTCGCATCTCCTCGCCTTCTGTGTACATGCCTGCTCGCATCTCCCCGCCTTCCTGTGTGCATGCCTGCTCGCATCTCCCTCGCCTTCTGTGTACATGCCTGCTGCCCATCTCCTCGCCTTCTGTGTACATGCCTGCGTGCATCTCCTCGCCTTCTGTGTACATGCCTGCGTGCATCCCCTCACCTGTGTACATGCCTGCTCGCATCTCCTCGCCTCCTGTGTACATGCCTGCTTCCATCTCCTCGCCTTCTGTGTGCATGCCTGCTCGCATCTCCTCGCCTTCTGTGTACATGCCTGCTTGCATCTCCTCGCCTTCTGTGTATATGCCTGCGTGCATCTCCTCGCCTTCTGTGTACATGCCTGCTTGCATCTCCTCGCCTTCTGTGTATATGCCTGCGTGCATCTCCCCGCCTTCTGTGTACATGCCCTGCTTGCATCTCCTCGCCTTCTGTGTACATGCCTGCTCGCATCTCTCCTCGCCTTCTGTGTACATGCCTGCTCGCATCTCCTCGCCTTCTGTGTGCATGCCTGCTCGCATCTCCTCGCCTTCTGTGTACATGCTTGCTTCCATCTCCTCGCCTTCTATGTACATGCCTGCTTCCATCTCCTCGCCTTCTGTGTACATGCCTGCTTCCATCTCCTCGCCTTTTGTGTACATGCCTGCTCGCATCTCCTTGCCTTCTTCAACCGCGGCCAACTCGCCTACCCCACGCTAGTCCTTCCCTATACCTTCTACTTTCCTCCCTCCCCCCCCCTCCCTCCCCCCTCCCTCCCTCCCCTCTCTCTCTCTCTCTCTCTCCTCTCTCTCTCTCTCTCTCTCTCTCATGTGCTTGCGAAGTTTGTATGTGTGTTACTCTGTATGTGCGTGTGAATGTGTGTGTGTGTGTTTACGTGGGTGTGCGTGCGTGAGTCCGTCCATCCGTCCGTCCGTGCGTGCGCGCGTGCATGTGTGTGTGTGTGTGTGTGTGTGTGTGTGTGTGTGTGTTGTGTGTGCGTGCGCGCACGCGTGCGAGCACGTGTGTGTTTGTGTTTTGTGTGTGTGTGTGTGTGTGTGTGTGTGTGTGTGTGTGTGTGTGTGTGTGTGTGTGCGTGCGTGCGCGTGCGTGCGTGCGTACGTGCGTGCGTGTGTGTGTATGGTGTGTGTGTTTGCATGTGTGGTGTGCGTGCGTGCGTGCGTGCGTACGTGCGTGCGTGTGTGTGGTATGTGTGTGTGGGTTTGCATGTGTGTGTGCGAGTGCGTGTTTTAGCGCGCGCGCGTGTTTGTGTTGTGGGTGGTAATCTGATCCTGTATTATTTCTTGTTTAACACACATAACCAATTCCAGCTACAATTCCTCCTCCTCCCATCCTCCTCTCCTCCTCCTCGTCCCCCCTCCTCCTTCTGCCTGACACTGTTACTACCATGTCTAGCACCACTAGTCTTACAACTGACCACTGGCCACTACTGCTACAACTACCGACGACGACGAAAACGACATCGACAACGACAACGGTGCCGGCGACGACTACTACTTCTACTACGACCACGACTCCTAAATCTACTGCTGCTGCTGCTCCTCCTGCTACTATTACTATTGCTAGTACTGCTACTACTGCTGCTAATACTGCCACTACTTTCAACAATTACTACTATACCAACAACAATGGCAAATACACGAAAACTACTAGTACTATCACTACTACTACTACTACCGCTGCTACCATACTTACTTTAACTAATGCTACTGCTGCTACTACTACTACTACTACGACTACTACTACTACTGCTGCTGCTGTGCTGCTGCTACTATACTATCAGAATACAAAGTTTAAGGCCATTAGAATGGCCGGTTTCATTCAGAATCTTTCCATTTTGTATGTT
>JADBJO010016790.1:37500-39571 GCA_016801955.1 Conus betulinus | reverse complement strand
CAATACCTTATCTGATTTGTATCCACGATGGAGTAGATTTTTAAAGGGGATGAAATCTGACATGCGACTGGACTGTTGAAAACTCTTTTTTTTTTTCTTTTTTTTTTTTTTCTTCCCCCCCCCCCCCCCCCCCCCCCCCCCCCCCCCCCCCCCCCCTTTTTTTTTTTTTTTTTCTTTGTTTTCATGTAGATGGTGAGTTGAACGTCATACTGGCCCAAGGCACTTTA
The DNA here is from genome assembly GCA_016801955.1 of Conus betulinus. Classification (NCBI taxonomy): domain Eukaryota; kingdom Metazoa; phylum Mollusca; class Gastropoda; order Neogastropoda; family Conidae; genus Conus; species Conus betulinus. Next base: position 39,344 of record JADBJO010016790.1, on the reverse strand, counting down.
TGGAACCTTCACACGCTGTAAACAACCACCTACAAATTTCAGCGAAATTATGAAATAAACAGCCAACAAACAAAAACCAGACAAATATCTCACAGAAATATGGTGGAATCAAGGTTATTCCAGACAGGCAACCCCCGAGGAGAGAATGGACTTGAGGGGTTGAGCAAGGTGATCCCAATGTGTGTGTGTGTGTGTGTGTGTGTGTGTGCGTGTGTGTATATGTGCCTGTGTGTGTGTGTGTGTGTGTGTGCGTGTGTGTGTGTGTGTGTGTGTGTGTGTGTGTGTGTGTGTGTGTGTGTGTGTGTACATGTTCAAAAAAAAAAAAAGGGGGGGGGGGGGGGGAGGGGGCGGCTACATATTGGTCTGCTTTTTGACTGTTCTCTTTATTTACGTATTGGTCTGTTCTTTGTTTCCTTTTATTTACAATGAGCCTGTTCTTTGCCTGTTTCCTTTATTTATATAATTATACTAATATGGCAGGCCACACGATCCACCAAAGGTAATCGCTGTCTTGCAATTGGTGCACTAAACTAGCAAGTCACAAATGGGTTCGTTCGCTCAACACGGAGACCAATCGGGATCCCATTCGAGAGGAATCACTATCAAGGGAGAAGACTCGTGTAGTTTAACTTGCGGAGGGTTATCAGTATTCTCCCTTGAACACGGCCGTTTCGTCGAACAATTTTTGTTCATTCTCTCCTCGGGGTTGCCTGTCTGGAATAACATTGATTCTACCATATTTCTGTGAGATATTTGTCTGGTTTTTGTTTGTTGGCTGTTTTATTTCATAATTTCGCTGAAATTTGTAGGTGGTTGTTTACAGAGATATTTGTCTGGTTTTTGTTGTTTGGCTGTTTATTTAATAATTTCGCTGAAATTTGTAGGTGGTTGTTTACAGCCTTTCGGTAGCCTACTGACTGCCCTTGTGCATTATACTCCTTCATGGCTAAGAGAGAGAGAGAGAGAGAGAGAGAGAGAGAGAGAGAGAGTACAAGATGAAACTCCACGATAAAAAGTCTCTCAAGACCAGCTAGTCTACAAGCAACATGAATTGAATGTTCTTTACTAAATGTAAAGCAGATCGTTTGGTGACACGGGGAGCTAGAATGATCATTTCTGGCAAGGTTCAATACGTCCGCGTTTTGACTTCTATTCTAACACTTTTAATGGTTGAATACACAATAAAGGTCTAGTAGCACATGAGCCACAAACGTTCAGTGTTCCTACTGGTATTAGTCTGGTTACAAAAACGTAGCAATTCACCAGAACCTATTGAGAAATTGACAGTTAAACACGATTTGTTCCGTTGTTAACAAATCAGACAAAGTTTTCGTGCAGAACTCGATGCAAACGTGTTGCCAATTTCGGATGTCAATCATGTGCCTCAAAGTGGCCCGCCCTCTGTCATAATGAAAGCCCAGTCATTTCTTTCTATTGGTTCCCGTCTCCCTCTCTTCTCTCTCTCTCTCTCTCTCTCTCTCTCTCTCTCTCTCTCTCTCTCTCTAGCACGAATTGAAGGGCCAGGGCTAGGGAGAACGATAGGATGTTGATATTCATTGATGTGGTGACATTCACATGTATTGAACTCACACACGTGTCACAGAGTGTATACGAATATTCTAAATGTCGAAACCTAGTTCTGCGTGGTCTGGTCTGGTCACCCATGGTCTGGTCTTGTCTGGTCACCCTTGCTCTGGTCTGGTCACACATGGTCTGGTCTGGTCACCCATGGTCTGGTCTGGTCACCCATAGTCTAGTCTGGTCAGCCTTGGTCTGGCCTGGTCTGCTCACCCTTGGTCTGGTCTAGTCACCCTTGTCTGGTCTGGTCACCCATGGTCTGGTCT
>JADBJO010016790.1:25000-32500 GCA_016801955.1 Conus betulinus | reverse complement strand
CACGACGCGTTTCGACCTCTTAGGTCTTCTTCAGGCAAGATACAAAACACTCAGGACAACGAAGATGAACGATCAATCACTTATCTTCATTCACTTCAGAATAAAATAGGTTAAGAAATGAACTTATAGAGGAAGAATTCAGATATACTTTTGCCGTTGTGTGTTCGGGGTCTACTCCAGCGCGTGGCCTGTGTGGGGGACCGCCTTGATCCTGAAGATGATCGACCCTCCCCAGCCCGAGGCTGGAGGGTGGTGGTGGGGGGTCCGGAGTGGGGGTGCAAACGCCACGCGGCACAACGGGTTCCGGGCGCAGGCCATCTACGTCAAGCTGGTCAAGGTGACCTTCCCCCTGGACACTAAAAGCGGCTGACACACGAGCCTCCCCGCCCGTACGCTTTCGGAAGTACCGGTCGAACCCGATCCCAAACGTAGCGTCTGTCATAGTAAACGTACATCTCAAACGGACTTCGGCATCCAGTTAAACCCGACCGTTCGAGATAGACCGTGATCTGTTCGAAACGGACAGTTAGTATCCTCCAACCAATCAACGCTCAGCATTGAGCCAACACCCAAGGCACAAGGAGGAAAAATGGCGTCGTCCAGCAAGGTGGTCAGACTGTCCGATTCGGAGACCAAACATTTGATTGAATTATAACAAGGCCATGATGTGCTTTGGAATGGCAACTCCAAAAAATTATGAGAATCTAAATATTCGAGAAAAAAGCTTCGTTTTCAATTGTATAGTCCTTTGAGGCGGCATTTGGGATCAAACTCGAAGGTTTTAAAACTATCGTGAAGCACTCCGTCCGTTCGACACTGACTGGTCGGACCGCACAGGTTCAAACGTTTCGTCTCAACTGTACGGACGAAAAGGCTCGTGTGTCAGCAGCTTAGCCTCGTCCTCCACCACGTGCCGGGTGGGTGGGTGTGTGTGGCTGGGGTGGTGGGTGTATGGCTGGGTGGTGGATGTATGGCTGGGGGTGGTGGATGTATGGCTAAGTGATGAGTGTGCGGTGGGTGCGCGTGTGGCTGTGAGGTGGGTGTGTGGCTGGGTGGTGGGTTTGTGGTGGTGGGTGGGGTGATGCTGGGTGGTGGTATGTGTGGCTAGGTGGTGGGTGGGCAAGGTGGTGGGTGTGTGTGGCTGGGTTGGTGGGGGTGGCAGGGTAGTGGGTGTGTGGCTTGGTGGTGGTGGTGGTGGTGGTGGTGGTGGGTGTGTGGCAGGGTGGTGGGTGCGTGACAGGGTGGTGGGAATGTGGCTGGGTGGTGGTGTGTGTGTTGGCAGGGTGGTGGGTGCGTGGCAGGGTGGTGTGTGTGTGGCTAGGTGGTGGTGGGTGTGTGGCTGGGTGGTGGTGTGTGGCTGGTGGTGGTGTGTGTGTGTGTGACTAGGTGGTGGTGTGTGTGGCTGGGTGGTGTGTGTGTGTGTGTGACTAGGTGGTGGGTGTGTGGCTGGGTGTGGCTGGGTGTGTGGCTGGGTGGTGGGTGTGTGTGGCTGGGTGGTGGGTGTGTGTGGCTGGGTGGTGGGGGGTGTGTGGCTGGGTGGTGGTGTGTGTGTGTGTGGCTGGGTGGTGGTGTGTGTGGGCTGAGTGGTGGTGAGTGTGTGGCTGGGTGGTGGGTGTGTGTGTGACTGGGTGGTGGTGTGTGGCTGGGTGGTGTGTGTGTGGCTGGGTGGTGGTGTGTGGCTGGGTGGTGGTGTGTGGCTGGGTGGTGTGTGTGTGTGTGACTAGGTGGTGGGTGTGGCTGCTGGGTGGTGGATGTGTGACTGAGTTATGGGTGTGGATGCGGTGTGTGTGGCTTGGTGGTGTGAAATAAAATAGAATAGAATAAATTTTATTGTCATAAAACCTCGGGGTTATGAGACACAACATGGTAATCACAGAAGAACAAAAGAATCATACACAAATTTCCTAATAATGACTGAGCATTCTCTATAGTCATTAACTGGCTTGGAACAATATTTGAAGCATTAATATTAAGACATTGTATGCTCTTCATTAAAATGTTTCTGTTTGCATCAAACTTTTCACAGTGATCAAAAATGAACTTCGTCTTTCAATACATTACAATGATTGCAAAGTCTTTGATCTCTAGACATATGTAGATATCGTCCTTTTTCTATTCTTAAGTCATGTGCACTGATCCGAAGTCTTGTTAACGCTTGTCTGTGCCTCGGATCTGTAACAGAGATTAAATAATTTTCTGTTTCATATTCTTTTGCGATTGTGTTGTAAAAATTAAGTTTTGGTGAGTTGTTTTTCTTTGTCGTTCCAATATCGAATGTATTCATTTTCTAACTTTTCATACATTACAACTTTTAGTCTCCGTATATTGAACGTAAATTGATTTGTCCAAACATGTCCCATATTTATATTTATCAATATATCTTTAACAAATGTCAACCAAGGATCATTTTTGTCCACTTGATAATACATGCTTTTATAACATTTATGGGCAAGAGAATTTTCTGACAAATCGAGAATGTGTAGCCAATATGATATTGTTTGACATATTATTTTTAGACTCACTGGAAATCTGCCTAATTCTCCTATACAGGAAGTACCATTGACTTTTTGTAACTCCAAGCATTTGTTTACAAAATTTGATATGTATTTTTTCGTGTGCAAATTTACTTGTCAGGCAGTCATCAAATAGCTTTTTTATTTCAAAGGAGTCAGTTTGTCTGGTTTGGTAGGGGAACCATACTTCTGCCCTGTAGATTGATATTGGAGTTATTAACGCATCATACAGTTTGATTATTGTATTTATATTAAATGTTGTATTTCTAAAGGTCCTGTGTAGAGTGTGTAATGCTTTGCTTGCTTGTTTACTTAAGTGTTCCTGTGCTTTCGATAGACTTCCATTCTTGTGGAAAATGATTCCAAAAATATTTGTATTCGTCAGTCGTTTGAATTATGTTTTCACCACAGTAAAAATGGTGTGTGGCTGGGTGGTGTGTGTGTGTGTGTGTGACTGGGTGGTGTGTGTGTGTGACTGGGTGGTGGATGTGTGACTGGGTGGTTGGTGTGGGGTGGTGTGTGTGTGACTGGGTGGTGGGTGTGTGGCTGGGTGGTGGGTGTGCGGCTGGGTGTGCACGCGCGCGCGCACACACACACACACACACACACACACACACACACACACACACACTCACACTCACACACACACACACACACACACACACACGCACACTCACACTCACACACATACACACACACACACATGCACACACACACACACACACACCACACACACACACACACACACACACTCGCACACACACACACACACACACACACACACACACACACACACACACACACACACACACACACACACTCACACACACACACACACACACACACACACACACACACACACACACACGCACGCACACACACACTGTGCCATTACTCCCGCTCTCCTCATTCCAGCCGCCAGAATACACAGCCACAGCACTGTTGCAGCTGCAGCACCCACAAGGTGAATGCCGATGGTTGTTCCAACCAATCGCTAGCAAGTTTACAAAATTTGACCAATGACGTAGCCCGATATATTGATGAACAATTTTAAACTAAAACCGACATTAAAAAGACGACAAAGTTTTACAAATCGGGGGAGTGTGTGTGTGTGTGTGTGGGGGGGGGGGGGGGGGGGGGTAGGGGTATGTTTGTTTTTCGTTTTTTTTTTTTTTTTTTTTTTACTTCTTTCCGTCGTCGAAGATCGGTTTCTATTTGGATTTGAGCAACCGAAATGTTGTTGCAAAGGTTTAGAGTTCAAAAAATGAAGTCCTATCAAATTATGTTCCGCCATTGTTTTTGTTTCTTCTCCATGTATCCTTGTACTCAAAATTGATGACGTCAGTCCTGATTGATCGGAAAAACCCACGGCATAACTCTCACAATCTGCCTGTTCGCATGAAGCAATGAAAATCACATCAACACGAGGCATCCCACCAGAGGAGATGCTGCACTGCTGCCGAGTCACCAGTAGTATTCAGTGTTACCTGTTTCAATCCAGCGTGAGCAAGAAGTCACCTTACTCATCCGCATGAGTTATTGAAGGAACTGTACAGCCGCGGCAAAATGACTGTAAACGTGGCTTTTCAGAAATCTTAAATATGAATTTGCATTTTCTTTAACTCAAAGGACTCCTCGTAATTGCTGCGAAGCATGCTCTTCAAGAGAGTCTTGTTGAAATCATCTTTTTCATGGGCCTGTCCATTGTGCTGGGATTTTAATGCTTTGTGCTGCAAGCTCGGAATGGCTCTTTAAACTGAAGATTCTTCTTCTTCTTCTTCTTCTTTGGTCGATTTCAATTGGTTGCGTCAGATCTTCAGTCCTGTCGCCAAATTGAATCCCACAGTATTCTTGAGGTCTTGACGGCCGCCGGAAAGCTACATCTACAGCTTTGTGCTCGCTGTTCAGGTTTGACGCCGTGCAACATCGTGGGCCGGACAGTGTTGGAGGATGTGTTCTGAGGGATGTTAGTTTCGGTTTGTGGTACTCGAAGGACTCGCTATGTTTGCTGCGATGCATGCTCTTTAACAAAGTCTTCTTGAACCCGCCGATCCATCGCGCCAGGATTTGGATGGCTTGTACTCCAAGTTCATGACGACACTTTCTACAGAGGATGAAGCTCGTACTGTGGTTTTCCCACGTGAAATTCTGTACCCCGATTTCTCGCACGTCTGTTGGGGGTGGATTATACAGGTTGGTGATCAGACAGGATGCTCGCCCCTGATAACCCCCAGCCAATTTCTTTCCTGTTCTCCTTCCTTCCCCAGTCCCTCCCCTTTCTATCCCTTCATCCCCAATCCCTTCTATCCCCTCCATCCCCAATCCCTTCTATCCCTCCATCCCCAATCCTTTCTATCCCTCCATCCCCAATCCTTTCTATCCCTTCATCCCCAATCCTTTCTATCCCTTCATCCCCAATCCTTTCTATCCCTTCATCCCCCCAATCCTTTCTATCCCTTCATCCCCATCCTTTCTATCCCTTCATCCCCAATCCTTTCTATCCCTCCATCCCCAATCCTTTCTATCCCCCCAATCCTTCATCCCCAACCCTTTCTATCCCTCCATCCCCAATCCTTTCTATCCCTCCATCCCCAATCCTTTAATCTATCCCCAATCCTTCATCCCCCCTTCCTCAATCCAATCTCCCCAATCCTTTCTATCCCTTCATCCCCCAATCCTTTCTATCCCTTCATCCCCAATCCTTTCTATCACCTTCATCCTCAATCCTTTCTATCCCTCCATCCCCAATCCTTTCTATCCCTTCATCCCCAATCCTTTCTATCCCCTTCATCCCCAATCCTTTCTATCCCCTTCATCCCCAATCCTTTCTATCCCCAATCCTTCATCCCCAATCCTTTCTATCCCCCTTTCATCCCCAATCCTTCTATCCCCTTCATCCCCAATCCTTTCTATCCCTTCATCCCCAATCCTTTCTATCCCTTCATCCCCAATCCTTTCTATCCCTTCATCCCCAATCCTTTCTATCCCCTTCATCCCCAATCCTTTCTATCCCTTCATCCCCAATCCTTTCTATCCCTTCATCCCCAATCCTTTCTATCCCTTCATCCCCAATCCTTTCTATCCCTTCATCCCCAATCCTTTCTATCCCCTTCATCCCCAATCCTTTCTGTCCCCTCATCCCCAATCCTTTCTGTCCCTTCATCCCCAATCCTTTCTATCACCTTCATCCCAATCCTTTCTATCCCTTCATCCCCATCCAGCGCTCTATACGATAAGCGCATAATATGGCATCTGTGAGCTTGCGAGCTCAGTTAGAGAGAGAGAGAGAGAGAGAGAGAGAGAGAGAGAGAGAGAGAAGCGCGAACTAGTCTTGTCCAATATGTGCTCCAACAACTGCTCATAATGCACGTGCGTCCAGTGTTCCAAAAGCGAGAAATGGGGCCTGTCCCATTTGTGTCTCACGACCCCATTATGCCAGCGACATGGTGTGTGTCTAAGAGTAAAAGGTTTTTTTGTCTTCTGTTCCCTTATATTCCTCTCACAGGGCTGTCCCGACGAGAGGAGATTTGCTGACAGCGGGGGTCGTTTGCCACATTGGCAAGCTTTCCCGTATAGAACCCGGCCACGCGCCATAATTAGGACTTTGCACTAAAACACTATAATCCATGTAAGCGTTTTGAGACCAACCTTAAAACGAACCAGCCTTTATGTTTAAACTGATGACTGATCAAAAGAACTCCCCCGCCAATTATTTCCCTTGTTTTAGGGGATTTTCACCGATGAAATCATCATAATCTTCAAATGCATGACCCACCCAAAGTAAATGGTATATTTTCAGGCCTTCGCACTCATCCATGACCCTATCTTTGATCCCAGCGTGATGCGCCCCAAAATAGTCCCATTCCTTTGATTTTAATCTGTCTGCTTGGAACCACCTGGCTTGTACCTTGATGGTCATTTGAAAGAAAATGAAAAGAAAACAACTTTCACCCACGATGAAAATTCTTGGAAAACCGTCTGATTGGGGCAGTCTATAAATACTCGACTCCTTAAGCAAGGTCTTGGCGCATTAATTTTTGGTGTGCAGCCACTGAAGTAAAAAATCGACGCGAGAGAGTGCCAGGAGGATGGATTCAAAGGTCGGTAACGATATCCCAGAAGGTCCGGGTTATCGAACGCAGAAAGTGCGAGCCTTCCGAATGCACTTTGAGAGCGCGCAGGTAACCCGTACGCGCTGATCGACTACTCCACCCCCGCCAGCCCCCCTGTGTGTGTCGTACTATAGTCTTTCTGACACTTATCGTTTGGAAAAACCACACACCGACCATCACGTTGGGTAAATGTACAGGTATCAGGTATCGGGTAAGTCTTGAGTTCGTCGATGAGCCTTCTCCCCCCCCCCTCCCCCCCCCCCCCCCACCTCTCGACCCTCTGCCGATTAACCATTTCCTCCTCCCCCCCCCCCCCCTCCCCTCCCGCCCACTTTCATCTCTCCTCTCCTCTCTTGCCCTACCCATCATTCCAACATTTTTTTTTTTATCCTTTATGTGTCTTTCTGTGTGTTTATTTGGTCCCATGTTCTGGGTCTCCTGCTTGGCATTGTTTCTATACCGCTCTTTCATCCCCCCCCCCCCTCACCACCACCACCCCCCCACCCCAAGCATTTTATCAGAGTTTCTGCTCCAGCAGTCCTCAGATGATGGTCAGTATTAGGTCATTGCGAGGTACTTCAGTAGTCTCTTTTACTTGTTTATTTACTACTGCATATTCCTCAGGTGATGGTCAGTACCATGTTGTTGTGACGTCATTCAATCGTCTTTTGTTGATTTACTGCTGCATATTCCGTGTTGATTTACTGCTGCATATTCCGTGTTATATACATGGACGAGCCCACACACAATACAGGGACACATGTCCTGAATGAAACTTGAAGCGTGCCACGTCTCGTCCATGGATGTCACAAAGCCAGCACGTCATGGTCATGATTCTCCTCGCAGCGCAACAGTTTGACCTCGTGACCAACCTC
>JADBJO010016790.1:0-10000 GCA_016801955.1 Conus betulinus | reverse complement strand
GGTTCCTGAAGGAGGCAAACAGAGGGGCAGGCAGAGAGACAGACGGGCTGGTGGGTGTAGGCTCCTGCAGAGTCTCTCTGCATGCAAGTGTTGGGAGTGTGAAAGAGCGCTGATAACGGCCTGTAGGGTACGTGTAAGTTTGTACATCCTCTGTGTTTTTATTTCTGCAGTGAAAGTGCTTGCTTTTTTAACTCCGCTTCCATTCTCTGTCTGTCTGTCTGTCTGTCTGTCTGTCTCTCTCTCTCTCTCTCTCTCTCTCTCTCTCTCTCTCTCTCTCTCAGTGTGTGTGTGTGTGTGTGTGTGTGTGTGTGTGTGTGTGTGCGCGCGCGCGCGCGCATCTGTATTTGGGGGGCAGGTGGGAGTGGGGGCGAGACATTTTTGTAGGTTTGTGCGCGTGTGCGTTTGCATGTGTATGTTTAATTGTGAGTGCACTTGAGAGTTGTCCCCTCCTTATCTCCCTCTCCCTGTGGTGTGGTGTGGTGTGGTGTGGTGTGTGTGTGTGTGTGTGTGTGTGTGTGTGTGTGTGTGTGTGTTGGGAGAGGTATTTATGTTCATGCATGTGTGTGTGTATGCATACATGCACGTGTGTATGTGCGTATGCGTGTATGTGTGTTTGCCTGTGTGTGTATGTGTTTGTGTTTGTGTGTGTGTGTGTGTGTGTGTGTGTGTGTGTGTGTGTGTGTGTGTGTGCGCGCGCGCACGCACGTGTGTGTGTGTACATGTGTGTTTAAAGTACACTTAAGGTCCATCAGTCAGGCATCCAACAGCCAGACTGCAGTCCGTCAGCCAGTGAGTGCTCCAGGCCACCCTAATGATGTCTCACCAGCTTCTACAGCTCTTCCTCTTGTGGGTGACGATCTCCACCACGGCGTGAGTGACTGTTGTCATCATCACAGTATCATTCGATAGCACCTACCTACTACCCTCGGTTAGAGACCCAAGCTCTAAGCGCTTTAAACTGCACGATTACGTTCCCGTAACGACCGTGCTAGTTCGGTATTTCGGACAGAAAAGCTGCCTGCTGAAGCTCCTTTCAGTTGTTCTCCTGTATTATTCAGTTGAAAATCAGCCGCACAGTTTCACACTTTCTCGGTTCCATCTAAGTTTGGCCTTAATGAACTATGGCACCAGACAAAGAATGAACGAGGGAAGCCTGTGCAATACAAACATCCCTATACAATAGGAAATGGGTAAATCAATGTATAAATTAACGTATCACGGTAAACATGCGACAGAGCACGTTAGACATTATAGTGTTGTTCTCATAGCAAAATGACAAATTCACGTGTACCTGTTCTTTTCTCTTTGTGGCACACAGGAGCATATCTCGCGAATTTGGTAAGTTTTGACTTAACTTGAGTAGTCACAGGCTAGCAACGTTATGCTGTCAATGTATTAGTCAATACGATCCTCTTTGAAGGAAATGACGCAAAAGACAAGACCCATCGGTCGTCATGTAACACGGCAAAAGGAGAGGGAATGGGAAAGCAAATCAGAAGTAATAGCAAACACCGCCATTCACACACGCTCACACGCACGCAACGACGCACGTGCGCACCTGCGTGCGCGCGCGCGAGCGCACACACACACACACACACATGCATACACAGTCTCTCTCTCTCTCTCTCTCTCTCTCTCTCTCTCTCTCTCTCTCTCTCTCTCTCTCATCATGAAAAGTTATATGAGTAAGACAAACATTGTCGTGTTTCGTAAAGGGGGATATCTGGGGCGTGCTGAAAGATGGACTTATGGAGGTGAGAGAATTGCTGTCGTTAATGCTTACAAATATCTTGGTATTAAATTACAACCAAACCTATTTTTTAGTTTGCTTGTCAGGATACAGTGAACAGAGCGAAAAAAGCAGTCATAGTTATTCTTCATATCTTGTACAAGTTGGACTGTAGTTCATTCAGTGTTTTTTATCAAATTATTCCATTCACAGGTGCAGCCAATCTTCAGTATGGAGCAGAAATATGGGCTTTTGAGAAAGGTGCCTTAATTGAGAAAGTTCACTTATATGCGTTGAAGCGCTTTTTGAATGTGGATAGTAGAACTCCCAATGATTTGGTATACAGTCAACTAGGAAAATATCCTGTTTATTGAAATTCTTATTTGAAGTGTATAAAATACTGGCTCAAATGAACGAGAATGGACGAATGCAGGATACCCTATAAAGGTTACAGGATGTTGTTGAAGTTAGACAATAATGGTAAGAGGACTTGGGCTTCAAATGTTCGACAATGTTTAAATTCATATGGGTTTGGATTTGTTTGGGATAACCAAGGTGTTGAAAAATATATCAGGATTTCTAAATTGTTTTAAACAGAGGATTATCGATTGCAGGAGGACTGGCATGACCATATGTATAATAGTGATAGATTCATTCAGTACAAACTCTTTAAATCGACGCGTGTATTAGAACATTATATTAAGATAAAAATGAATAGATACGTTAGGTGTGCACTGACAAAATTCAGATTTGTGTGTATCTGACATTGCTTGCCATCGTTTTAGGTATAGCAATGTTTGTTGAAAGTGATCCAACATGTCGCTTTTGTAAAAAAAAAAAAAAAAAAAAAAAAAAAAAAAGAGAAGAAGAGAAGATGACATTTTTTTTTTGTTTTGCTGTCCTGCTCTGAGTGTTTTAAGAATAAAACTTATCGAATCCAGATGTTATACAGAGCCGTGTAACTTTAGACTCATTCTCTTATTATCGACAAGTAATGAGAACACACTATTGAATTTAGCTAAGAATGTTTATGAAGGAAACAAGAGAATTCAGACTGCAATGTCTTGAGGGTATGTTTGTTTTGTTTCTTAATTTACAGTATTTTGTCATCAACATTTTGATTCCTTTTATCAAGACGTATATTACATTTATAAAACCCCCTTCAGTATGAGGCTTTGGCCTTAATCTGAATAAAAGATTCGCATTCACATACGCATTCTCTCTCTCTCTCTCTCTCTCTCTCTCTCTCTCTCTCTCTCTCTCTCTCTCTCTCTCTCTCTCTCTCTCTCTCACGGACATTAACACCCACATTAACACACGGACATACATTTCACATGAGAAAGAAAATGTGAAATTGGACACATGCGCACACACACAAAATACATATAACACACATACATGCATGCACGCACGCACGCACGCGCGCACACACACATGCAGGCTAAGCATATACGTGCACCAGAATAGACTGATTCATGCACAGCACCTGAACCTAACATGACAGAGAGAGAGAGAGAGAGAGAGAGAGAGAGAGAGAGAGAGAGAGAGTATGACTCCTGGCTTTTAGTTCTTTTCATTATTCCAGGTATGGAAACAACTGTCAAGATGAAGTAGAGAGATTAATAGCACCGGGGCAAACGTGTACCACTCTGAAAGATGTCATCAGCGAGGTGAAGTACAACATGTAAGTCTGTCTGTCTGTCTGTCTGTCTGTCTCTCTCTCTCTCTCTCTCTCTCTCTTTCGTGCATAAACCCTCATTCTGTCATTCAAAATATAAGTAACAAAACAGCCAAACAAACTAAAGCTGCTCAAATTATAACAAGACTTTTGCTGATAGGCAGCTAATATTATTAAGACAACCAGCTAGCTAGATGATAGATATGTGTGTATTTGAGTGCATGTCTGTGTTTCTGTGCATGAGAGTACGTGCGTGTGTGCGTACGTGTGTGTGTGTGTGTGTGTGTGTAGGTAGGTAAGTAGGTAGGTAGGTAGGAAGGGGGAGGTAGGGAGATAGATAGGTAGATAAAAGATTGAAAATATAGGGACAGCAAGTGCGATAAAGCAGACACATATTTCATTAGATTCCACTTAAAACATAATTAATTCTTGTAATATTACCAGTAATGTGAGTGATGACTTTTTAGCCTGCAAGTAGAGGTATTTAAATCCCGGCCGCGGATATAGCCGCGGTTCAAGGATCATCGCATAATTGGATCACCTGACCGGTCACATGACATTGTTTACTTGCTTGCAAATGGCGGCTCCCATCCAGCGTGTTTGAAGCGATTTCTCTGCAAGTTTTGGGTCGATTTTGACGCAGCTTTTTGCGTTTTGTAAAGCCAAAATAGTCGATCATCCTGACAATGAGTCAAGTGATTCGGATTACCGGGATGAAGATATGATCTACCAAGTACATCGACAGGTAGGGGGCGTGGTCGTGCTGGTAGTGGGCGTAGTTGAGGACGTGATAGGAGAGGAAAAAAATTATTAACATGTGACGCAAAAATTGTTAGAGTGTGACGCCAGTGACAGTGGTTGACAACACTTGTTACGTTAATTTTTTGCTAATTTTTTTTTGTATGACGGGTGAAGTGCTAGTAAACGTCGCATCTCTAGCCGACATTGATATGCATTACTCAATGCATCCCTGAACACACTGTGTGCTTTTTTTTTTTTTTTTTTTTTTTTTTTTAGTAAATAATTGCACTTGGTTGTTATGTCCTATAGATTTGTGCACATTTCAATACCATTTCCACCTATGATATATTGAGACTTGAATTTTCACTTGAATTTTCATGGATTTTTTTTTTTTCAAATATTGTTTTTTTTTTCTTAAAATCTTGGTTATCTTCTGATGATTGTGAGTTATCTCATCCTGTCAACATGAAACATATAATTATATTCTCCATTCATTTTTCCTTCAAGAAAATGTATACTTCTGTATGATTTAGAGCAATACTTGAATTTTTTTTTTTTTGTTGTGTAAGGTTGGTGTTTTTTTTTTTTTTTTTCAAATTACAAATAGTTCTGGTTGGTTACCATAGTGAAACTGTGTTGGTAGCTGACATTGTTTTCCATTTCAGTATTTGTGCTCTAGCATGCTCTGGTAATAGGTCAATCGTTCTGTTGTGTAGCTATGTTTCATTTTAAGTCGATCTGGTGAGACATCTGTGTGAAATGTTGTCTGTTGTTTTGGAATGTAGAAAATGTTAAAGAGTACTTTCAGCATGGATACAAACAACACATTTCTTTTTAGAAGATAAAAAGGTTAATTATATCAAAAGCAGACACACCAATAGAAGATTGACGCACAAGGCCTTCCCTACTGGAAAGAACTCCTCCAACTACAGAGCGGAGACAATGGCACTGCTCCACGCAGTGAGGATCTCTCTGGGACCAGCCAGCCCACCAAAGAAGGTTGTCTTCTTCTCAGACTGCCGATGTCTGCTGCAGGGACTTCAGAACACAAGAAGAGAACAACATATGCAAGACATCAAGGCTGCCCTCCATGAACTCTCAAAACAGTCTGTCATTACGCTTCAGTGGATTCCGTCTCACTGTGGGATAATGGGCAACGGAAAAGCTGATGCTGTCTGCAAGGCAGGCAGCAAAATGGAGCCACCCCGTGACCTACAGGGAGGCCAAGGCCATCATCCACAACCAGTTTCAGTCCCAGTGGAAGAGAAGGCTGGGTGCAGAGAGTGGTGCTGACCCCATCCACCAGCTCCAACGGCACCGGCAGACAATCCTCTTCAGACTGAGGACCGGCCACTGCAGACTGCTGAGCCACCTTAACCGCTTGAAGATCACCTACACTGACCAGTGTCCATGCGGCACTGGACCCAAGACCCTGAACATGTCCTCCTTCGCTGTCCTACTCACGCAGCTCGACGACTGGCTGGGGGGGAGCAGAGTTACAGGCGCAGCTTTGGGGAGAGAGAGAGAGAGAGAGAGAGAGAGAGAGAGAGAGAGAGAGAGAGAGAGATCAAACGCCTTTAAAATGCACTCAGTATTTGGGGACTCTGATTCAGTTTTTCAAAATGCTGAAAAAGAGAAGGATGCTGTCCTGTATAAATAGTGCAAGTGCACTCTGGCCGTGCTTAATGGTTGAAGCTCCTGTCAGTTTGAGTAATTATCTAGAGTATTTTTGCATGTAAGGTTGGTTTTCTGTGATATGCTACTTGATATCCCCACACCAATGCCCCCCACCTTCTGCCCCCCTTTGAACAATTATCATGTAACAGGTTGTGGTCACGTTCATGCACGTATTTTGGTTTGAGGTCTAATAAATCTAGGTGGGAACAGGAGAAAGTAAACGATGAAGGGAATGCCTCTTCCAGCATGACAGTACCATCTCCAGTGGGAACTGAACAACTGGCCTTGGAACAAGAATCTGACACCTTGCGCACACAAGACCAGTCAAGTCCCAAACTCAACGATCGTAGCGCTTCGTGGACAGATTTGTTTTATTGACACATTTGCTTGCTTGCACTGATCCGTAGTCTCTCTCTCTCTCTCTCTCTCTCTCTCTCTCTCTCTCTCTCTCTCTCACACACACACACACACACACACACACACACACACACACACACACACACACACACACACACTGACTGAAAACCATTTACTGTCAGATTAACATAGTGTTGTACTGACGAACGCACACACACACACACACACACACACACACACACACACACACACACACACATACACACACACACACACACACACACACACACACACACACACACACACACACACACACACACACACACACATGATGATTTCTGTGCTGTACGTTCTCTTCAGCGCACTAGGTCAAAGTGGACAGATTCGTGGAGTTCCAGACTGAGATTTTAAAGGAAAGTTTGTTGTTGACAAGGACAACACCCAGACGAGAACAGACTTGAGAGCTGAGCATCTGAATCACTAACCTCTCTTGAGATATATATAGATATATATGGCTAGACTGATGTAGATATAGTTATACAGAAAGAGGGGAGAGAGAGAGAGAGAGAGAGAGAGACAGACAGACAGACAGACAGACATAGACAGATAGCGAGAGAACTCAGAAAATCTTTATACGATCTAGGATTGAGATTTTAGGCAGAGCCAATCCTTCCAATATGTCCTTAGAAAGAAGAAGAAGAAGAAGAAGAGAGAGGGAGAGAGATGTTGCATCCACAATTTTAAAGCTTTTAATACATTCCTACACATCGGATGTTACGAGAAACTAGCACATTAAGGACCTAAAAAATTTCACTGGCGTTATTTTGAGAGAGAGAGAGAGAGAGAGAGAGAGAGAGAGAGAGAGATATATGTGTGTGCATGCAAGCATGTGTCCATGCATGCATACGCACGCGCATGTGGGGAGGGGTAGGGGTGAGCATGCATTCATGCATGTACGTGTGTGTGTGCGCGCGCGCGCGCGCTTGCTTGCGTGCGTGCGTGTGTGTGTGTGTGCATGCGTGTGTGTGTGTGTGTGTGTGTGTGTGTGTGTGTGTGTGTGTGTGTGTGTGTGTGTATTAGAGATTGAAACTACACGGGAACACAATGCGAAAAGCAGACCTAATTGTATCTGTTTCCATTTTTTGAATTCTTGAAACCAGTAACGTGAGCGCTGACATATCACGCTGCAAGTAAAGGCATTTCAAAGCGATCACCAGGCTTGATTCCTCTGTTACAGAGTGTGTGGACGTGGCAGATACAAAGACGCGGGATGGCTGTTGGCGTGTCATGGGCTGCCATACGATAAGTAAGTGCAGGGTTGGACTGTTCGGTGAGTTTGGTGGCCAGCTGTGATCGCCTTACATCTGATTTTGATGATTTGTGCATAACGTCACACATCATTTACCATAGTGAAACTGTGTCTTGTATGGTGTATGACGTTATTTTTGTTTTCCATTTATGGTTCTTTTTGTGCTTCAGTACGTTCTGTTAACAGTTTTTCTGTTGTCAGTGCAATGCTTCATTGTCAAGTCGGTTAGGTGAAACATCTGTGCGAGCTGATTATTTCTTTGTTAGGAATGAAAGAAAGGAGTTGAGGAATACTTCCATCATGGCCACGAATAACAAATTCCTTAAAAATAAAAAAAATAGTTAATAATATCAAAAGCCTTTAAACAATGCACGCAATATTCCTCGATTTTAAGGAAAGATTTTTCACAGAAAAAGAGTGAAGGATTCCGTAATGAACACTTACTTCAACTCCAGTTTGGCCGTGCTGAGTGACTAAATCTCCTGTGAGTTGGACAGACGAGTATGCGAGAAGGACCTTTGCTAGAAGGGGTCTTCAGGTAATAGAGGACCAGCGCTGAACAGTATCGCAACAACGGATGAAGTAGCTGATCATTTAGAGTATTGTGTCTGTAATACTGGTTTCATTCCTCGCAGATGGGCGTTGGGGATACATTTACTCACAAGAATATATCATGTACCTTGCTGTATCAATGATAAGCGTTCCACTTTGCCGGTCACATTATTTACCATTGTGATTAAAATGAATTATTTTACATGGCTGAAATGGATCAGAGAGAGAGAGAGAGAGAGAGAGAGAGAGAGAGAGAGAGAGAGAGAGAGAGAGAGAGATGGTTCCCTTGTGTAGCTAGTGAAGGGTTTTCATATTTTAAATATACTTTCTTAATTTTATGTTCCCATTTTCTTCTCCTTCACCCCCCCCCCCCCCCCCCCCCCCCCTTCATTTCTTTTTTTTTTCAGTTCAACTCTTTGCAAAGTCATCACTATAATGATGGAAGAATTGTTAGTTCGCACTTGTTTCCCCCCACTACTTAATTGTTCAGCATTCTATCTATCTATCTATCTATCTATCTATCTATCTATCTATCTATCTATCTATCTATATCTATCTAATATAGGGGACAGCAAATGCGACAAGTCAGACACTTATCTTATCAAGTTCCCATTTTTTTTTCTAAATCTTAAAACTAATAATGCGAGTTAACAAAACAACGGAGGAAAAAAAAACTTCGAACCCACTGGAGAGATGAGGAATTGAGTACTTCGACTTGTAGTTTTCAAAAGCAATGATTACTTTGAAGACTCCGTTGTTTTGTTATCCTGTTTAGAAAGAACCTTAGCAGTGTAACTACTTTTATACCCTGTAATAATGCGAGTGCTTTGTAGGCTGCAAGTGGAGGTGTTTTAAAGTAATGATCCAATTTGATTCTACTGTTACAGACCCTGTAGACAGATTTCTTGGGACTTCTATCCATGGGAGTTGACGTGTTCTATGATGGAGTTGATTCGGTGAGTTTAAGAAGTGAATGAGTAAGAAGGTTGGTTACCAGTTGTCAGTGCTTTGTGGCTGGTTTGGTAGTTCGTGCAAATGGTCACTTATTGTTTGTCACTGTGACTTGGCTGGGTACCTGACACTGTTTTTCCATTTCATGTTGTATTATGTGGCTGCTATGTTTCATTTTTTTAAAGTCGATCAGGTGAGACATCTTTGCGAGTCGTTGTTGTCTTCTTATTAGGAATAAAGAAAAAAGTTCAAGAGTACTTTCAGAATGGATGTAAATAACAAATTTCCTCGAGGTTGAAAACAATGGTTAATGATATTGTGGCGACTACATCGGCTTCCACGAAGCACAGTTCGTTCATGTTTGTTTTGAGAGTTATCTTTCTTTCTCTGTTGTCAAGGAACAGCGAGTTCCTTCCCTTGTTGTTGTGTTTAACAACTGACGAGTCTTAGTTTTCTTGGTTGGCCTATACAGCCATTCTAGAGTTATTAAAAAACTCAGAAACTGTACTCAAGGTCTTTGAGTTTTGTGTGTTAGTTTATAAATCACTAAACTGGCGACCCCTGCCGCTGAACAACGCAAATATGGCTGAAGAAATCCTAACGAACTTAGCCACTGAACTGGAAGCTCTCAACGCTCAAACCAGCCAGGTCAATACAGTGTCTATCAAACTCCCAAATTTTGGATAAAGTCGCCAGAGGTGTGGTTTGCTAGGGTTGAAGCACAATTTGGAACCAAAGGCATTACCCAAGACCAGACGAAATATGACTACGTTGTCAGTGCGCTGGACATCAACACAGCTGAAGAAGTCCAATCCATTCTCACCAACCACCCAGCTGAGAACAAATACACACACTGAAGAAGTCTCTGATCAAGACCTTTAGCAAATCTCAACCCCAAAAAGATGCAGAACTTCTAAATCTTAATGGACTTGATGACAAACGCCCAACTGCTCTCTTGCGCAAGATAACTCCCTCAATGATGATCCTCAAACACCCAAACGTGCGC
>JADBJO010016789.1:37976-39580 GCA_016801955.1 Conus betulinus | reverse complement strand
GGATATCAGTTTCTTGCCTTGTTCAGAGACAGTGACCTGCTAACAGTATTTTTCTTTCACTGAAAGACTCCTTGGCCCTCTGAGGGTAATTAAGTACCCGTGTCTTATTAAGGCTTATAAGGAAAGCAGTATCTGTCCCCTCCCCATCCTACACATACCTTTTTTTTTTTTCCTCAGGGACCCCCAACTTTTTTTAATTAAATAGGACGCCCACTCTCTCTCTCTCTCTCTCTCTCTCTCTTGCTTAGCCTCAGGGCTGTGTGTAAAAAGCACGCTTGTATGCTTATCTCATATCCCTGAATAAATAAAATTTCGTTCGTAAAATTTCGTTCTCTCTCTCTCTTCTCTCGTTCTCTCTCTCTCTCTCTCTCTCTCTCTCTCTCTCTCTCTCTCTCTCTCTCTCACCATTCTTCATCCACTGCGGAAACTTTACCATGATGGTCCTGTTTCAGCTTTAAATATAGTTGGTACACTGAGATATCCACTTTGATGTTTCTGTTATAGCCTTGAATACATCGTCAGTCACTATGAATAATTCCAGTTTGAGGCTCATGTCCCGGAAAGAATTAAAGTGCCTTGATAACATCGACTGAAAGCAGGTTCGCTGTGACACTTTGTGGCATTGTATGAACCTGAAGATGTCAAAAGTTCGCAGGCAGGCATGTTTCTGTCCCAATATTGATCATACCTTGATCCACTGTAGCAAAGGTCATTGTAAAGTGTGTGTGTGTGTGGTGTGTGTGTGTGTGTGTGTGTGTGTGTGTGTGTGTGTGTGTGTGTGTGTGTGTGTGTCCAAACTTTTTGAATATCTTTAAAGTTTGATACATTATTTTTCACAAAAAGGATGACAATGTTGTCGTTTTTTTCTCGAGCATTTATTCTGTTTTGTAGATTCTTACTCTTTTTCTCTCCAAATTCTTTATGACCTTTTCTTTTGGATTTTTTTTTTTACGTTTATATTCTTTCGATTTCGCAATTTTTCTCATCTTTTGCACGTTGACAAGTGTCGTTCCACCAGATATTACCCAGATGTTTTTTGTAGATGTTAGATTAGATTTTACTGTTGGGATGGATTCACGAGCAGCTGAATGTATGGTCTTTTGAAATCTGTCATATAGTGTATCAACATCTGGGTATTAATGGTATCTATATCAATGTTGAATGAACTTAATAAGACAGAAAACTTGTTCCAATTTGCAAAATTGTAACAATATTCTGGAACTTTGTCATGTGTTGCATCATTTGTTTTTACATTGCATGTTTTCTAATGTAATATAATAATGGAAAATGGTCACTATTTAATGAGTCATCAAGGGTTTGCCAGTCACAAAACACTGCTAAATCAGGAGATATCAATGACAAGCCAATGGCGCTAGGGTTGTGTTTTGGATTGTCTGGATGCGAGTAATACAACATTGTTTAAAAGATAAAGAGATGAATCTACATATCTTCTATAAAGCGATTGTTCGTTACTTTTTGACACCCCTTTTCCCAGAAAGGTGAATGGGCATTAAAATCCCCAGTGATAAGATATTTATTAGAATTGTCTGACTGGAGTAATCGTAACCATTCCGTATTAATATCATTGGGTCCTTGTGGTAAAT
>JADBJO010016789.1:22976-32976 GCA_016801955.1 Conus betulinus | reverse complement strand
GAATCCTACCATAAAGGCTTACAGTGTTTAAGATTTAATTCTATCCAGACGGATTCTACGTTGTATTTTTCAAGATACTCTTTTCTTTTGAAGGTTAACGATTTAGCAAGGTAAAGAAGAAAAACCTGTTGTTCTAGGTGCTTTCGGGTCTAATCGGATTGCATCATCATAATTTGGCACGCGCATATCAGAATCTGGAATCATATCGGCTGGCCAAGACTCAGCTATACAAAACACGTGGAAGCTATCACCATTGTTGTAAAGTGTTGCAGCGATTTCATCTGTCTTATTTTTTGCACTGTTTATTTTTAATAACTGACGCGAAGCCCCTCTGTTAAAGGCCATGTATGTGCCTAAAGTAAATGACATGATGACTATCTAAGTGAACAGCGTACACTAACAAACAGGCGCATTACACACAGTTCTTCGGGTCACAAATCAAGGGCGGTTAATACATCAGATCATGTAGTTGTCAGCCCAGAAACTGCTGGTGGATAATAATATATACAAAAAATAAAATAAAATAAAATAGAAAGAAAACTATAGCGGTAATGATATAAAATCATGATCAAACCATGAACACACAGAAAGCATGAAACCTTTATCAAATATGGATAGGTTGTCAGCCATTTTTTTTCCTGCTCCCTCAAAGAAGAAGAACACAAAAATCTTTGTTGTTGTATATGCTGAAAACAAACAAACAAACAAACAAACAACAAACAACAACAGCTTAGAAAACGGGCCTTTTGTTCAACCGACGCAACAACAATAATGATTTAGAATACCCTAGAATACAAAAGAACACTTGTAATTAGAAGGAAAAGTATATGTACGCATACGTCACTTATGACACGCTACGCAATAAACAGTGTCAGTACTAATGTAGCAACAAATCGAAAGAGGAGTCTGAAAAGGTACTATCAATGATGGGCTCCATTAAAGTCCAGCAACTGTAATATTCATACACACACGCACGTATGCACGCGAACATATACACGAGCACGCACGCACGCACGAACACACACACACACACACACACACACACACACACACACACACACACACACACACACACGCACGCACACACACACACACGCGCGCGCGCACGCACACAAGCGCATGCGCACGCACACTCACGCGCATTGTGTTATCAACACGGAAATGGGCGCTGGTAAATATGGCCAGAATTCCTGCAGTATGCCATCAGTTTCACAAAATGGTCGTGTGGAATAGCAGGGACTATTTGTGTCCTGTTAACAGGTATGTCGTGTCTAAAGATCGGTTGATGCATCCTTTCACCTTGAACAGATGGAACTGTATTTGTTCCAGAGTAGTGGGGACAATACAATTGGGATTCACTGGACTGACTTGTTGGAACTTCGTCACGTGTGGAAGGGAAGGGTGGGGTAGGTTGGCAGTGGAAGGTTCTAGCAGAGCTACTTGATATTTGTTGTGGTAAGCGCTTTTATCTGTGAAAAAAACAGCGGGATAGTGATTCATTGATTCCACAGGAGGACAATCCTGGGGTGGGATATTGCTATGCTGTTTGAATTCTGAGTCTGCATTCCCCAGATCATTCAGTGGATACCAATTGCTGTTTTTACGGTTGTTTGGGTATGTATCACCACAAAAATCTCGGGGCGACATGTTCTTTTGCTTTTGGTTTAGACTCAAAGGCTTGAGAGTGGAAAAATGTTTTCCTGAAATTATGTGCAAGTCTAGCAGTGCCTGCTTCACTTGGGCGAATGAGATTGGTGTACAGAGCCAGTGTGTTAGTGTGTGTAGTGTGTGTGTGTGTGTGTGAAGGAAATGGAAGAGAAAATGATGGAGATGAGGGATTCTATGAACTGAGTTTGTATTATCGATCATTTTCTCTTGAGTTTTTTTTTTTTTTTTTTTTTTTTTTTTTTTTTTTTTCCTGCTGTAGTTCCTTGCGTATTTTCCATGTGCTTTTTTCTCTCTCTCTCTCTCCCTTCTGTGTTTTCGAGGGCTGGGTGGGAAAGGAAAGCATGTGTAATTGCCTGCCTCTGTACCGGTATTCAAAACCTGATCTTTTTCTCCTCAATGACATAACCGAGCACCATTCCAGCAACTTACAGAGTAGTTTGGTGTTGCAATGACTGCAAGAAATATTCAATTATAAAACAAAGCTTGCTCTTATGTCTTAAAGTGAAGAAATTGGGGGAGATATCTGCAGTGGTAGTTAATTCTGCCTAACTAACAGTATGTGCTTGAGAGGGTATATGTGTGTGGGGTATACACACACACACACACACACACACACACACAGGCAATTCTGTCTGTCTGTCTGTCTGTATATATTTGTTCCTCCGCCGTGCCTAAACCGCTGGATGGATCTTCATATCTGGCATGCATCTTAACTTAACCGATGAAAAGGTCTTGACGGGGCCTGATTTTCAAAAAAAGGGGGTAGTTTAAAATAAATAGATAAGTAAATAAATAAATACACATTTCTAACCTTACACCAACAGGGATTCACGCTGAATGAAGTTGTCACACACACACACGCGGAGCACGAAGGGACAGTAGGGCGGGTAGGGGGTAGAGAATGGGAGCGGGATGATGACTGACGGGAGCGGGACAACGGGGCAGAAAGACAAAGGCGGGCTGCAAGCTTACACAGTGAGACTGAAGAGGAAACACAGGAGCGCCTTGCAGCCATGGATTCACGCTGAATGACGTTGTCACACACAAATGACGTCTTGGGAAAAAAAAAAAAAAAAATCAGTGACGTAATTACTAACAATGACGTATCAACGGAGCAGAAAGAGACAGGAGAGTGTCAAGACAGGCAGAGACACCACTCAATCTGTCTCTCTGCTATCTCTCTCTCTCTCTCTCAGTCAACGCGAGTAAGCTAGTATATATATATATATATATATATATATATATATATATATATATATATATATATATATATATATATATATACGATGTAGGTTGGTTGATTTTTTTTGAAGATGTGTGTGTGTATGTGTGTGTGTGTGTGTGTGGCAGGGGGGTGGGGAGGGGGGGCTTGGTGCGTGCGTGCATCCATGTGATTGTGTGTGAGAGCGTGTGCACGCACGCGTACGCGCGTGCGTGTGTTGTGTGTGTGTGTGTGTGTGTGTGGTGTGTGTGTGAGAGAGAGAGAGAGAGAGAGAGAGAGAGAATGTGCATTTCCTTAATCTAGGTTGTGTTAAACTGAACATTTTGTCCAAACAAAACAGTGTGCCAGGTTGGGTATTACGGCCGTTATCCAGATGGCTGCAAGAAAATGTGAAAATCCTTGCTTGCATTCCTGCGACAACTTTTATGGCTGCAACAAGAAGCCAGGCAAGTATTTTTAGAGAGGGAGAGAGAGAAAGAGAGAGGGAGAGAGAGAAGGGGCGTGCTTTGACAAGAAGGAAAGGTTGGGAATTATGTATTGATGGGGTTCTTTTGGGGATGCTCGAAAAACAGAGACAAAAACAGAGGGCGTGTGTGTGTGTGTGCGGGGGGGGGGGGGGGGGGGGGGGGGGGGGGGGGGGGGGGGGGGGGGGGGAGTTGACGATCTGACAGTTTTATTGACAATAGCCTAATTGGCCTTCATGCTCAGGTGGAGGGGGGTGGGTGTTGAGGGTGTTCTTGCAAATGGTACACAAAAACACACAAACACATGTTGTACGCGTACACAAAGAAAGAAACTGATCGAAAAGGAAATTGCGTTATTGTATTTTATCTGAAGTCAACAAAATCTACCTTCATTCATAACAGACAAAAACATACGGCTATACTAAATCACAAGAAAGGATGATCAAGGCCCATCCGTCGATAATCACGAGATCGTCAGATATATTGAACTCACAACAATTTGTAACGCCAAGTGTCATAAGCTTGGACTTTTTCAGAAACTGCTTTTCGAGGAAAGAATTTTCTCCCATTTCCTATATGCTTCGAAGATAAACATCGCAAGCGATTTAATAGTATCTCCCTTCCAACAAAATCATGTCTTTTCATATTGTATTGCTGATAAAGTATTGATGCCCGGCTTAAAGTTCCATATACCCTGCCGTCAAACAAGAAGTGGCCTTCGTCTTGTTTGACGGCAGGGAAGACGAAGCCGTTTGTACATAAAGAACACACATGACAGAAAAAAGAAGAAGAAGAAGAAAAATGTATGAAAATGTCTGTTTGCATCAGATCCTAGGGTTCTAGTTCTAAATCTTGCCAGATGATCCTGGTGCCATATATGTGTTAATTCTTTAAGACATTTCTCCCGTTAGGATATGCCTTTAAAATAGTTGTGCCACGCATATCTTTCTGTCTTTATTATGTGAGCATACCAGTTTTGGGTTATAAAGCAAAATAATCAGTAAGCCGTTGTCAGAGAGAGAGAGAGAGAGAGAGAGAGAGAGAGAGAGAGAGAGAGAGAGAGAGAGAGAGAGAGAGATTTAAGCCAACTTCCGAAATAAAGGAGAATGTGAACTTTGTACAATCAGTACTATATGAAACTTTTGTAAGCATATCAAGACTAATCCCAAACATGTATTTCAATGATGTTGCTATTTCTCGCAATTTAGATGCTCTGTGCGAATATAAAGAACACACTTTCGAACCACGCTTAGACCGGTACAAGAGAACGAACAGCTGAGTTTATGCAAACAAGGTTGTCTATAATACTTGATGAAAATTTCTCTGATAGTAGATAACGTTTTGCTGCTGCGAACAGTGTTCAGTTTCATCAGACATATTTGCATAAAGTGCACAGTAAATCGAAGTTGGGTTTCATTCCATACCTGCAAACAGTGGACAAGAAGGTCAGGTATCTGCAGTCTAAATTTTACTTTACTGTAGTGAACAAATTCTGTCAATGTTTAGTAACAGATGTGGCTTCAAGTCAAGATTACTGCGGCGTATTCCTTGAAAAAAAAAAAAAAAAGTCCATCACTCGGTAAAGTATGTTTGTTCCTGTTCCGCCATCTGTTGTTTTACTGAACATTGATGGGATGCACAAAAAAAAGCTGTTCATGTAGTCAACACCCTGTGTTTAACCTCCATGTCCAACCATTCCAGCGCCCACATTAACCCTTACATGTCCAACCCATCCAGCAGCCATATTAACCCTCACATGCCCAACCCACCAAGCACTCATATCAACCCTCACATGTCCAACCCGTCCAGCACCCGTATTAACCCTCACATGTCCAACCCATCCAGCACCCATATTAACCCTCACATGTCCAAAATCCATGTTCACACAGGCAGAAGCGCACTCTGAAACCCACTTTTATAGGTGATATGTACGCGTAAAAGATTAATGTAACATTCCATAGGCTTTAAACGGTAGACTTAAGTCTTCCTCTCGCAACTGCCTTGACCAGAAACGAATACAGAACACATGTATTGGAACAGCGATCAGTTTCATGTATACTGAATCTTTAGGAACTCTCGGATCTACTCTCTCTCTCTCTCTCTCTCTCTCTCTCTCTCTCTCTCTCTCTCTCTCTCTCTCTCTCTCTCTTTTTCTCATAGGCAAACAAATAGACAAACTGACAGAGAACTTCCGATTCATCCACTTACCATATCTGTATATATCAATCACACGCTACGGAGCACTGTTGTATGTCCTTCTTTTCTCGTACACTCAGAAACCCACGTGTACGAAATACATGAGCATTACTTTTATCCAAATTTACCCCTTAACTGAAGCGTGAAAAGTACTTAGATTAGATTTTTCAGCTGTCTGCATATTGGTAACTGCTTCTGTAAACGAAACATCAGCCAGCAAAAGAGAAGTGCTGAAATGTTGAAAAGAACAATTTGAGCCCATGGTAATTTGAAACTTGAACACTCTTTAATGATGCGTTCAGGGACAGATGTGCCCACAAGGTACTTCATGTGTCATGAGCAAAAGATATTCTTTTATACCTTAAACACATTTTCAAAAAGACCCATTCACATCTATCTCGAAATCCATAGCGACGTCAAGCCTACACACGCTGTGTTAAAAAAAAAAAAAAAAAAAAAAAAAAAAAAAAAAAAAAAAAAAAAAAAAAAAGAGAGAGAGAGAGAGAGAGAGAGAGAGAGAGAGACCATTACATCGCTCCCTACATTTTTCTTCTTTCTCTGTAACTCCTAAGCCACTTATTTTTATATTAATGCATGCTCTACTTCTGTTTTCATTTGAAAAGACAATTCGAAACATAGCAGCATACAGTCACGATTTACTATTGCTGAACAAATGACAGCAACGCATTTCAATAAAAGAGGAGAAAAAAGTCTGTCACTTTATATCCATAGTCTGATATGCATGACAAGCGACCCTGAAGTCACCTTTGCAAACACCATTCACAATGCACAAATCTAACGTAGTGTACAGGTTCAAAGGTGATTTTGTTGAATTTTCTAAATATCAATCTGGAGGACATATGTCCAAGGCATACAAATGCGTTTTGTTTTGAGAATCAGTTAAACTCTAACCAGATGAACTTGGGGGGGGGGGGGGGGGGGGGGGGGCTATTGTTCTGATCTTCAATTTATCGCAAACAACAGTAAGGAGGAATTTTTTCAGGAACAAAATCTGTCAGACATCATTGAAGCAAGTTGATTCCATTGAAATGTGTGTGTGTGTGTGTGTGTGTGTGTGTGTGTGTGTGTGTGTGTGTGTGTGTGTGTGTGTGTGAGAGAGAGAGAGAGAGAGAGAGAGAGAGAGAGAGAGAGAGAGAGATTTGAGAGATGAGATTTGTCTGTGAGATGTGTGTGTGTGTGTGTGCGCGCGCGCGCTTCTTGGGGAAAAAAAATCATCGCACGGAAGCGGAAATCTTAAGGGAATGAAAGGCAAGTGGGAGCCAAGTTGAAGAGAGGGGGTTGGAATCCCCCCTCCCCCAAACCCCACCAAACTAAAGGATTGTGACAAACAAAACCTGGACGGATACTGTGCCAAACTTGGCGCAGAGTCGAGGTGAAAAGATGGACTTTGGAGGATAAGTCAGGGCACATTGACGTCCTAATGCTTTGCCCGGTGCGTGCCTTATGTGCACACAATGCAGGCTTCCAAGGGTGGTGCAGTGCCGCTCCCAAACTGGCTGGTCGAGGACAGCACTTCCCTGGGTCCCACTCGCACTTCAGGATGTATTCTTTTCTCTTTCTTCCCCATATCTGGTAAATACAAGAGAGCCTTGTTTTAATCGCAACACAAATTTTAATATTTTTGTCTCCTGGTCGTCCATCAAGGGACATAATTGCCCCTGGCAGATACCATTGTGAAATGCTCACTGGATGCCAAGCGACGGAACTTCCACTAGAGCGTCCCCATGGGTGCACAAGCCTATATTTCATGACTGCAGAGCCCACCGGCAAACACACACACACACACACACACACACACACACACACACACACACCACACATACCACCACCACCACCACCACACCACAACACAGTCAAACAGTTGCTATGTGCATCCTGCAGTTCACTTGTTGCTGTTCCGCTGACAGTTGAAGACTGCACAAACCCAGACTTCGGCATGATGTTTTACGTGCCCTCTAACGTGACAGTTTTTCCTGCTGCAACAGGAGATGAACAGTCAGTCCCAGTGTGTGTTGTAGATGAATACCGCAATATGGAATCCATGTCTCGATGAACTGTGTAAAGGTCAGTTGTCTGCTTTGTTTAGCACACACGTTTATTGTACGCGCCTCCCTTCCTTTCGCGTTTCCCATTCCCCCTCCCTCTGCCCCGTCGCCCACTACCCTACTCCCTCTCCTTTTCGCCACCCCTTCCTTACCAATCCTTATGTGAATGGGCTTGGAACGCCTAAAACACATTTGAACTATTTATTATATTGTATTTGCATTCTCTCTCTCTACACAGTCAATCCCCATGTGTTTCAGTCAATTACAACATAGCGGCTGGCAAAGAAGTGACAGCGTCAAGTGTGGACAAGGGCAATCTTAACGAGATGACCGACGAGTTTCGTAGGGTTTTTGCAAAACCTCCGCATTTCCTGAAAACAAAAGACGCCAAGAAACCAGAGGTTCATTGGGTGACAATCAACCTGATAACTACCTTCCAGCTGCAGGAGGTCCACATTTATCCTCGAGGAGACAGAAGTTGTAAGGAAGGCTTCTATGTCTGTTCGTACGTCTTTTCACTGGTGGCTATGCTTACTATATAAAAACATAGAGAGGCATTTCATATTCTACTCTTCCACCTAATTTCTTCCTTTGTCTTTATATCCCTAGTATACTTTCTGCCTGTTGCTTTCCCTCTTTCAAGAGCTTCCTCGTCTTCACAGCCCCCTCCCCTCCGTTCATTCCCCGCATGAAGTCGACATTTTGTTCCGGTACGTTTAACCATGGGAATCCAGGTGTAGGCATACAACATAAGAGTAGCATGGTTGTGCATACAGTGGCTATGTCTGCTGCTGGAGAATATATACTATTACACAGATTGAGGTCAAACATCAATCCTGCAGGAGGGCGGTGGTCCAAACAGCACTGAAAGCCGTAGCATTTAGAACCAAAATCAAAAGTTTCAGCTGAACACACATCGAAGGCAGCATCAAACATGTTTACAGTAAAACTCCACTTCTTTCATGCTCAGACATCATGCTCAGACTATCCTGAATGATGAGATGCCATTCAAGCGAATCAAGAGACTAGCATTGTCATTAAGAAAATAAGTGTACTGGACCCGTGACATCGGCATTAGGGAAATGCAGTGTATTGGACCCTTGACATTGGCATTAGGGAATGCAGTGTACCAGAACTGTGACACTGACATTGAGGGAAATGCAGTGTAGTGGAACTGTGACACTGACATTGAGGAAATGCAGTGTACCAGAACTGTGACATTGACATTGAGGGAAATGCAGTGTACTAGAACTGTGACACTGACATTGAGGGAATGCAGTGTACTAGAACTGTGACACTGACATTGAGGGAATGCAGTGTACCAGAACTGTGACATGACATTGAGGGAATGCAGTGTACCAGAACTGTGACACTGACATTGAGGAAATGCAAGTGTACTAGAACTGTGACACTGACATTGAGGAAATGCAGTGTAGTGGAACTGTGACACTGACATTGAGGAAATGCAGTGTACCAGAACTGTGACATTGACATTGAGGGATGCAGTGTACCAGGAACTGTGACACTGACATTGAGGGAATGCAGTGTACCGGAACTGTGACATTGACATTGATGGAATGCAGTGTACCAGAACTGTGACATTGACATTGAGGGAATGCAGTGTACCAGAACTGTGACATTGACATTGAGGAAATGCAGTGTACCAGAACTGTGACACTGACATGAGGGAATGTAGTGTAGTGGAACTGTGACACTGACATTGAGGGAATGCAGTGTAGTGGAACTGTGACACTGACATTGAGGGAATGCAGTGTACCAGAACTGTGACACTGACATTGAGGGAATGCAGTGTACCAGAACTGTGACATTGACATTGAGGGAATGCAGTGTAGTGGAACTGTGACATTGACATTGAGGAAATGAAGTGCAGTGTACCAGAACTGTGACACTGACATGAGGGAATGCAGTGTAGTGGAACTGTGACATTGACATTGAGGAAATGCAGTGTACCAGAACTGACACTGACATTGAGGGAATGCAGTGTACCAGAACTGTGACATGACATGAGGGAATGCAGTGTACTAGAACTGTGACATTGACATTGAGGAAATGCAGTGTAGTGGAACTGTGACACTGACATTGAGGGAAATGCAGTGTACCAGAACTGTGACATTGAGGAGGAAATGCAGTGTACCAGAAACTGTGACACTGACATTGAGGGAATGCAGTGTCGTGGAACTGTGACACTGACATTGAGGAAATGCAGTGTAGTGGAACTGTGACACTGACATTGAGGAAATGCAGTGTACTAGAACTGTGACACTGACATTGAGGAAATGCAGTGTAGTGAACTGTGACACTGACATTGAGGAAATGCAGTGTAGTGAAACTGTGACACTGACATTGAGGAAATGCAGTGTAGT
>JADBJO010016789.1:10000-15000 GCA_016801955.1 Conus betulinus | reverse complement strand
AACAAAAAAAAAAAACAAAAAACAAAAACAGACAAACGAAAACCGAGGAGTCAACAGCATTTTAAGCGGGCAAGAAAATGGAAGATATGTTTTAGGGACCTCACTCCTCAAACACACAAGCAGGCTGAGTTATGCAACAGGTGAAAGGTGAAGGGTGTTTGGAAGAGCCTGGAGGATGAGGAGAGGGCAAGCACAGAAGAGGTGGGCATAGAGACCAGGCATTACAGTTCAGAAGAAAAGAAAAAAGAAAAAAAAAAAAAAAAAAGAGGGTGATAGTGGCTAGGTGAAGATAACAACACAAGGTGTGAGGAGCCGAGAGGAGGTCATCTTGTGCAGTACACAGTTGGGAGATGGAGGCAATCCACAATCCTAAACCCGAGCCTTGTGAGTATGGTGAAGGGCGTGGTAGGTGGTGGTGGGGGGGGGGGGGGGGGGGGGGGAGGTGACGATGGAATTGGGCTGGGTTGGTAGAGTAGGGGTAATATAATGAAAGGGAGGGGAGGAAGGAAGAAGATGTGGGTGACAAGCCAGGTAGGTTAGGGAGTGAGGGGGGTGCATGTGGTGTCCATTTGCCAACACAGTCTTGGAGAAATTGCCTATAAATTTTCAGAAAGATCAGCCAAATACTTTCTGAGATATTTCATAAAGAAGATAAATTGTTATGGGTCGTTATGCCATTAGTAACGTCTATAACGGTAAAATACCACATCGGTCATCATCCATGACCCATAATGAGCATACCTACACATTTTCAGAAAGATCGGCCGATTATTTTCTGAGATATTATAGGAAGAAGAAAAGCCGTTGTGTGCCCCTTAATAACAGATATAACGGTTTAAATGACACATCGGACATGATTCGAGACCCATAATGAACATGCCTACACATTTTCAGAAAGATCGGCCAAGTATTTTCTGAGATATACATAAAGAAGAAGGAAAAACCGTTATGGCCGGTAATAACGGCTATAACACTCCAATAACACATCGGGCATGATCCCTGGCGCATAAGGAGCATATCCACAAATTTTCAGAAAGATCGGCCAACTACTTTCTGAGATATTCCATAAAAAAAAAACCGTATGGGTCGTTATAGCCGTTAGTACGGCTATAACGGTTAAATAACACATCGGGCATCATCCGTGACCAATATGGAGCATATCTACAAATTTTCAGAAAGATCGGCCAAGTATTTTTTGAGATATTCTATAAAATAAAATAAAAAAGTTACAGACCGTTACAGCCGTTAGTAACGGCTATAACGGGGTAAACTTAAAACATCGGGCATCACCCGTGACCCATAATGAACATACCTACACATTTTCATAAAGATAGGCCCAGTAGTTTTGTCTATGGCGAGTGGAACACATTTTTGACCACTCACACACACACACACACACACACACACACACACACACACACACACACACACACACACACACACACACACAGCATTTCTTCGTTCCCATTGTAAAATACTCACTGTTTTATATAAGAACTGGGAGTATAAAAAGAAGAAAAAAAAAAAAAAAAAAAAACAGAATAAAAGACAAGATGCAAAGCATATAAACATACTCCCAGTTCATCCTGAATACACGTAAGATATTCCATAAAGACGAAAAAACCGTCTTTGGCTGGTGCAACTGTTAGTAGTGGCTAACTTGGAAACACCGGCCATCATCTGTGACCTATAATGAACATACTTATACATTTTCATAAAGATCGGCCAAGACCCTTCTTACATATTCCATAAAGAAGAAAAAACGTTACTGACCGTTATAGCCGTTAGTAACGACTATTACGGTAAACTGAAATATCGAGCATCATCCGTAACCCATAGTGAACATACCTGCTAATTTTCAAAAAGATCGGCCAAGTACTTTCTGAGATATTCCGTAAGGAAGAAAACCCGTCACAGGCCGTTACAGCCGTTAGTAACGGCTATTATGGTAAGCTAAAACATCCGGCATCATCCGTGACCCAATCAATATACCTGCTACTTTTCAGAAAGTTTTGTCTGGAGCGAGTGGAACACATTTTGACCACGGACGGACGTACACACTCACACACACACACACACACACACACACACACACACACACACACACACACACACACACACACACACACACACACACAGAGCGTTTCTTCGTTCCCATTCTAAAGTACTCCCTGTTCTATAAGTGGGGAAAATGGGATGATGGAGGACCCACAAGAAAAGGGAAGGAAATGAAAGAGCTTGGGAAAAAAAAAAAAAGTTGTGGAAATAATGGAGGATGGAGGAGGGAAAAGCATTGTTCAATGCTCTTTGGAACACAATAAATCTCGTGTGTATTGAAATTTGAATGCTCTTGGTGGAATGGATCTATACGCACTTCTTCTTCTTCTTCTGCGTTCGATTTAAGCTGGATGCGTCAGACTTGTAACCGGCGGCCATCATGAAGCCCGTGGTCATCTCCAGGTCAGAACGGGGCTCCCCAAAGCTGCGCTGTATCTCCGCTCTCCCGGGCCAGGTTTTGTGTCGTAGAACTGCGTGAGTAGGGCAGCACAGGGGGAAATGTTCAGGGTCTGGGGTCCAGTGCCGCATGGACACTGGTCAGTGTAGGTGATCTTCAGGCGGTTAAGGTGGCTCAGCCGTCTGCAGTGGCCGGTCCTCAGTCTGAAGAGGATTGTCTGCTGGTGCCTTTGGAGCTGGTGGATGGGGTCAGCACCACTCTCTGCACCCCGCCTTCTCTTCCACTGGGACTGAAACTGGTTGTGGATGATGATGGTCTTGGCCTCCCTGTAGGTCACGGGGTGACTGAACTGCTCCATTTTGCTGCCTGCCTTGGAAAGAGCATCGGCTTTTTCGTTGCCCATGATCCCACAGTGAGACAGAATCCACTGAAGCGTAATGACAGACTGCTTTGAGAGTTCATGGAGGGCAGCCTTGATGTCTTGCATATGTTGTTCACTTCTTCTTGTGTTCCGAAGTCCCTGCAGCAGAGATCGGCAGTCTGAGAAGAAAGACAACCTTCTGTGGTGGGGCTGGCCGGTCCTAGAAAGATCCTCACTGCGTGGAGCAGTGCTATTGTCTCTGCTCTGTAGTTAGAGGAGATCTTTCCAGTAGGGAAGGCCTTGTGCGTCAATCTTCCATTGGTGTGTCTGATGAAGAACCCTGCTCCTCCATTCTTCACTGCTCCTTCTGAGGATCCATCTGTGAAGACGTGGGTCCACTCACTGGGGTTGTATTGGTTGGCAATCGTCTCCTGTGCAAGAGCTTTTTTACTTGAGGCGCTTGACGATCCATTATTTTAATGCCAGGAACTTTGTGATGATTGCAATATCTTCAAGGTGATTGTCTGGCTCCTCAAAATCTGGAAACATCTCCATTTCGGCTGGTGAAGCAGGCAGCAGGTCTTCCTTTCTGCGATGCAGGCTCTTAGACAGGTGGTCGAAACTTGTTCTTTAGCCTGTTTTTAGTGGGGTTCTGCATCTCGGTGTGCATGGGGTGGGTAGGTAGGCATACGCAGTAACTTTTCACTGTGGATGAAAGTCTTCTCCTTGCGTCTGTCTTCGAGGGAATGTAGGCTAGTAAGCTTCTCCATGACTTGGATTGGGGTAGTCTTCATCCCACCAGTGATCAGTGGCAATCCTGCATTCTGCACTGTGTTCAGGCGACTGGTGGTGGTCTTGGATGCAGTGGCCCATGCAGAACTGCCGTACTCCAGGGTTGGTCTGACGGTACCCACATACACCTTCTGCAGGATGCTTCTGTTTGCGCCCAAGGATGTACCGGACAGCTTCTTCATGATGGCCAGCTTCCTGACTGTTTCGTTTTCAATGTTCTTGAGGTGCGGATTCCAAGTAAGCCACTTGTCCAGCTTGATGCCTAGGTATGTTGGGTTGTCTTCTTGTTTCAGCTCTCGTCTATTTATTTTCAGGCTGATGGTTTCTGGCAGTGGTGACAGCGAGAAGACTGTGGCCACTGTCTTGCTGGCATTGATTTCTACGCCCCAGTCAGAGGCCCAACTTCCGACGTGTTCCAGTGCTTTCCTGCATCCTGTAGCTGGCTGTGGTTAAATGTTCTGCAGCAGTCCAGGCAGCAAAATCGTCGGCGTGGACCGCTCTGGAAATGTGCTTGGTGGTGCATTTGAATGCACTAGCTGTCCTGACTGCGTCCGAAAGCCTAATGACACGCCAAGCAGCCAGACGCACCCGGGATGCCTCACCTCTGGCATTATTCATTTCATGTGACGTATTAAGTCAGCCTCGCTGTTGTGACGGTGATGAACGTTTGCACCTTAACGTTCAGAAATGGGATCTGGGTCTGCATTAGTTGTGCTACCCTTTGAGAACATGAACCTCATTGGGAATGCACAGTCCTTTAGCTATCACTCATTGTTCGATGATCTCCCAGTTCCTCCATGTCCATCTCATCAGTTTGTGGCGCCGCCTAGGGACAGACGGACATTTCTTGTACAGCATAGAGGGTTATCTGTTAGGTCCATCTGAAGATGTAGCTCTGGCTGCCTCCTTCACCATTTCCTTTACTTCATCCATCGTTGGTTGTTTGACATTTAACATGTTCTTTGGCACTGCAGGCCACACCCAAGCCTTGAACTTTAAATGGTGCTTCGCTGTGCGGCTTGGAGTATGTTTTTCCTGAGATGCTGTTCAACAGCTTTGTACACTGAGTGTCCCTGATTTTAGCTACCGAAATAGTTTATTTCTAGCAAACTGGAGGGGTCCTCTTATGTTGCTCCTGAAAGATTCTACTTCTGCGATTCAAATCATTATCATTCCAGTTTTCTTTCTCACAAAGACTCTCCTTTTTCTATCGGTTGATTGTTTGATTGCTTGATTTAATCTTTGCAAGTCACTATGACGATGGAGGAATTGTTAGCCTGTACATGTTTTCCACCAAATCTCTCTCTCTCTCTCTCTCTCTCTCTCTCTCTCTCTCTCTCTCACACACACACACACACACACACACACACACACACACACACACACACACAC
>JADBJO010016789.1:0-5000 GCA_016801955.1 Conus betulinus | reverse complement strand
TTGTGTTGTAACACGTTGTGCCCTTTTAAAGAAACAAAGAACAAAAACAACCCACCAACCAACCAATCAAACATCAAAGCCATGCTCTCCGGAGGGCGAGTCCAGGTGATTTCTCCCTAAACAATTTCACATCAGACAACTCTGAAGCCTACAATCTACCTTTTTTCAATCGATGGACTAACATCAGCTCTGCAAACTGCGACGATCAGCATCAGCAACTTCAACAGTCCCCGTGAATAGATAGTCATCCACAACAGTCCCCATGAATCGATAGTCATCCTCAACAGTCCCCATGAATCGATAGTCATCCTCAACACTCCCCATGAATCGATAATCATCCACAACAGTCCCCATGAATCGATAGTCATCCACAACAGTCCCCATGAATCGATAGTCATCCTCAACAGTCCCCATGAATCGATAGTCATCCTCAACAGTCCCCATGAATCTGTAGTCATCGACAACAGTCCCCATGAATAGATAGTCATCGACAACAGTCCCGATGAATAGATAGTCATCCTCAACACTCCCCATGAATCGATAGTCATCGACAGCACTCCACAGGAATCGATAGTCATCCTCAACAGTCCCCATGAATCTGTAGTCATCGACAACAGTTCCCATGAAACTGTAATCATCGACAAACAGTCCCCATGAATCTCTAGTCATCAACAGCAGTCCCCATGAATCTCTAATCATCAACAGCAGTCCCCATGAATCTCTAATCATGAACAACAGTCCCCATGAATCTGTAGTCATCGACAACAGTCCCCATGAATCTGTAGTCATCGACAACAGTCCCCATGAAACTGTAGTCATCGATAGCAGACTCTATGGATCTATAGTCACCAACAACAGTCCCATGAATATATAGTCATTAACAACAGTCCCATGAACAGATAGTCATACACAACAATCTCGATCATCTCTCTCTCTCTCTCTCTCTCTCTCTCTCTCTCTCTCTCTCTCTCTCTCTCTCTCTCTCTCTCTATATATATATATATATATATATATATATATATAATATAATCGTGTTGCTAACCAACAATAACTTTAAAAAAGTGCTCAAACCGGGTTGGGAGCGGCATCTGTTAAAACTTCGATTAAAGCTTTTACATTTTAATCAAAGTTTTAACAGAATATATATATATATATATATATATATATATATATATATATATATATATATATATATATACATTATAATATATATATATATATATATATATATATATATATATTATATAGTCATCAACAACAGTCCCTATCAATATAATCGTCATTGGCAACGTACCCACGAAAACAACAGTCCCTATCAATATATAGTCATCAACAACAACCCCATGAATACATAGTCATTACACAACAGTCCCTATCAATGTTATTTTATTATCATCAAAAACGGTCCCCCATGAATAAAAAAAAAAATCAACAACAACAGTCCCACGAATTTATAGCCATCAGCAGCCCCCCCCCCCCCCCCCCCCCTGCCCCCCCCCCCCCCCCATGTATCTATTGTCAACAACAGCCCTCACAGATTTACTAACACTTACAAGAGTACTTAAAGAATATGAATCTGCTAACACATGTAACGGTCCTCATGCCTCTTCTCATCATAGTCTCCTTGAAATAATTAACACCAGCAACAACTTTCAAAATTCCATCAACACAAAAAAAAAAAGAGTCACAAATCGATCGACGCCAATAGTCATAAATTTATTAACTGAAATCTCTATTAAATCTATTAATTATGAAAACCTATGAAAAGCTAGTACATCTACTTAGACCAACGACATTCTCCATGAAGCAATTGACGCCACCAACAGTTTTCTTTTTTAAACATATCAAACATACAACAGTCCTCATTAATTAATCAACACCAGCAATTGTCTTTAAAAAAAAATTCAACGACGCAATGACAGGTCTCCTAAACTTTATCAACACCAACGAAAGTCCCCGTAAGTTTATCGACACCAAGATCAATCCTCATGAATTTATCAACATCAACGACAGGTCTTCTGAAGTTATCAACACCAGCAACGTCTGCAATGGTTCTTGTGGATGTGTCGACACCAGAAACAGTCATAAATCTATCGAGGACACCAACCGTCCTCTTAAATCTGATGACATAAACAACAGTCCCCATAGATCTATTGATACTAAGAGACTCCATGAATCTGATGACATAAACAACAGTCCCCATAGATCTATTGACACTAAGAGACTCCATGAATCTGATGACCTAAACAACAGTCCCCATAGATCTATTGACACTAAGAGACTCCATGAATCTGATGACCTAAACAACAGTCACCATAGATCTATTGACACTAAGAGACTCCATGAATCTGATGACATAAACAACAGTCCCCAGAGATCTATTGACACTAAGAGACTCCATGAATCTGATGACATGAACAACAGTCCCCATAGATCTATTGACACTAAGAGACTCCATGAATCTGATGACATAAACAACAGTCCCCAGAGATCTATTGACACTAAGAGACTCCATGAATCTGATGACATAAACAACAGTCCCCCCAGAGATCTATTGACACTAAGAGACTCCATGAATCTGATGACATAAACAACAGTCCCCAGAGATCTATTGACACTAAGAGACTCCATGAATCTGATGACATAAACAACAGTCCCCATAGATCTATTGACAGTAAGAGACTCCATGCATCTGATGACATAAACAACAGTCCCCATAGATCTATTGACACTAGGAGACTCCATGAATCTGATGACATAAACAACGATGACATAAACAACAGTCCCCATAGATCTATTGACACTAAGAGACTCCATGAATCTGATGACATAAACAACAGTCCCCATAGATCTATTGACACTAAGAGACTCCATGAATCTGATGACATAAACAACAGTCCCCATAGATCTATTCACACTAAGAGACTCCATGAATATGCAGATACTGTCAGCTCTGCAATGAATCTGTTGACACCGGTAATTGTCCCCATGAGTGTGTGGACACCAGAAACAGTCCTCATTAATCTATCGACACCAAGAACCGTCATCACGAATATAGCGAACCAACAACAGTTGTCATGAATTTATTGACGCCAACAACAGTCCTCATAAATTTACCAGCACCAAAAACAGTCATCATCAATCTATCGACAGTAACAACAGTCCTCATTAATTCGTCAGTACCAACCACAGTCCTCATCAATTTTATCAGCGCCAACTACAGTCATCAGTCATCGTGAGATTATCAGAGCCAACCACAGTCCTCATGAATTCATCAACACCAACAACAGTCCCCATTAATTCACCAGTGCCAACTGCAGTCCTCATTAATTCATCAGTGCCAACTGCAGTCCTCATTAATTCATCAGCACCAACAACAGTCCTCATCAGTTTATCAGCGCCAACTACACTCCTCATGAATTTATCAGCGCCAACTACAGTCCTCGTGAATTTATCAGCGCCAACTACAGTCCTCATGAATTTGTGAGCACCAACAACACTCTTCATGAATTTATCAGCATCAACAACAGTCATTATGAATTTATCAGCACCAACAACAGTCATTATGAATTTATCAGCACCACAACACTCCCCATGAATTTATCAGCACCAACAAAAGTCATTATGGATTTATTGACTCCAACAGCAGTCGTCGTGAATTTGTGAGCACCACCAACAGTCCTCGTGAATTAATCAGCACCACCACCACAGTCCTCATGATTTCATAGCACCAACAACAGTCTACTTGAACTGTCTTTGTGAACTGATCGACACAACGACAGCGGTGAATGTGACGACTACCAAGGACAGTCCACGTGAGTTCATCGACACAACGACAGTGGTGATAGTGATCACTACCAAGGACAGTCCACGTGAGTTTTTCGACACAAATGGCAGTCTTCTGCTTGCCTTGACGTGGACAAACAGTCCCCATAATCAAATGACACCAACAATATCACTATCATAAGCATAAGTTATGTTTTCATGCAGTGGCATTAACATCAGGCTCTGTAAAGTGCTTGACCTCCAGGCCTTGGACTCCAATTCACCGCAGGTGCAGGTGACATCACAACCTAGGCCAGGAGGGTAAGAGATTTCGAAGGACAACGATAGGTAACTTTTTTTTTTTTTTTCTTTGATTGATCATAACAGGGTAAGAGATTTTTTAAAGGACAATGACAGTTAACATTTTCCCACCCATTCTTTGATTGATCTTAACAGGGTAAGAGATTTTAAAGGACAATGACAGTTAAGATTTTTCCACCCATTCTTTGATTGATCATAACAGGGTAAGAGATTTTGAAGGACAATGACAGGTAACATTTTTTTCCCATTCTTTGATTGATCATAACAGGGTAAGCAATTTTGAAGGACAATGCCAGTTTAGTTTTTTTTTTCCCATTCTTTAAGTGATCATAACAGGGTAAGAGCGTTTGAAAGACAAAGACAGTTAACATTTTCCCCCCATTCTTTCTTTGATCTTAACAGTAAGAGATTTTAAAAGACGACAGTTACCACCACCTCCCCCCCCTCTGTCTTTGATTGATCTTAACAGGGAAAGAGATTTTCAAGGACAACACAACAGTTACCATTTTCCCCCTCATTCTTAGATTGATCTTAACAGGGTAAGAGATTTTCAAGGACTATGACGGTTAACATTTTTTTTTTCCATTCTTTGATCTTAACAGGGTAAGAGATTTTGAAGGACTAAAACAGTGACCATTTTTTCCCATTATTTCATTGATCTTAACAGAGTAAGAGATTTGAAGGACTATGGCAGTTACCATTTTCCCCATTATTTGATTGATCTTAACAGGATAAGAGATTTTGAAGGACTATGACAGTTACCATTTTCCCCATTATTTGATTGATCTTAACAGGGTAGGATCGTTCTTAATCTGCTACTTGACATTGTTTTGTGTAGAGTCCAAATTTAACGTTGCCTGCAACCCGGAGGATCCGTACTGTAAACGAGGTCTGGCCTGCGAAAAAAGCTCCAA
>JADBJO010016788.1:37500-39581 GCA_016801955.1 Conus betulinus | reverse complement strand
AGAGGTTTTCTCAAGGATATATTCACACATGAGCGAGTAATTAAAACACTAATAAAACAGACATTTAAAAAATGACTGTTTTGCTCTATTCATTGCTATAAAGACATTCTGTGAAATATAGATACTGAGCAATTGTGACTCGTGGTCACCGAATGCTGACTACTATGAGAAACAGGAATTGGTCTAATGGCAAAAGTTTCGTAAATCGTTTTATTTCTTTCAGCAAATCATCAAGATAAGAAAGGCATAGAGAAAGTCAGTCCGATTTCATCTTCCATTTCGAAGACATCTACAAACAATGTTGACGAACACAGCAACAAATCCAATGTCGCGGCAATTACACCTAAAAGAAAGAGCAACACATCGAGCATCTATACCGAAACAACGGCATTTGTTGTCCAGCAGAACGCATGTATTCACCGCCATATTCCATCACGTGATCCAACCAGTAGGCTGCCGACTCCATGGGAACCCCGTACAACTCTTTGAACAGACGGGAACGTTGTACAGCAGCCTGTTTGTACCTTGGTTCGTTGGCACTGTCAGAATGGTGGACTTCATCTGCTCAGCTGTGCATGTAACGAGATCAAGGACTTGTGCAAAACCCTTCACTCGGGCGCGTTCCGCATTATATGGCTGGTCACCTACAAAAGGAGTGGCAACGACAGGAACAGCGTGGTACAGGGCTTCATACTGGCCACTCTTCCCACAGTGACTGACGAACACTTTGGTGTGTGGGTGACCCAGCAGATCATTCTGAGGTATCCATGGTGCCGTCAGGATCTTCTTAGGATCTGGTGATGTCAGGGTAGACCTGAAGACTGACTTCATGGGCAGCTCCTGCAGGACTTGTAGGATCTTGTCACTGATGTGCCCTGGGACGTCGAGCACGTAGCTGCCGAAGGAGACAATCACTACACCTTCCTTGGCACTGTCCATGAAGGACTGGAACTCAGGAGGTAGGGTTTTAGGGGGCCCTGATGTAGTACCACCGATCAATTTGACGTTAGGGAGTGTAGGTTTGGGATAGTCCAGTATGTGGTCTTGTTCAATTAAAAATATCTCACCTTGACTTATTAGAACATCTAAAGGTAAATAGGCCTTTTCTGGAGCATATTGACTTACAGCATCAATTGGAAAAGAGGGATCATACACTGCTAAAAGGATGCAGTAAAGAAGGTTGTGTACTCGCTGGAAGAATGTCATATTGTTGTTGTATGGAAAAATCAGTAATGGGGAATCCACTGGTGAAAAGGGCACTCTCATTGTTAACGGGTAAAAGCCAAAACCTACGAAGGCATAAGGAACACCCAGTCGGTAAGGAATGATAGTCATCACATAGAACAAAGAAAATGTTGTCAATGACAATCTCAAGTCCGGATGTTTCTGCCTGATTGTGGCTATGAAAGACTCGTTTTTTAACAGAGTGCCTGTCACATTTCCGACAATTCGTAAATACTCTAGGAAATTAGGTCGTTTCCCTGCAAAATACCGTTGAGCCATATGGTGTCGTGTTTTCTCCTGCAGATTAGGTATCGTTGCATAGGGTATGATATTCAGTTCAGGTATATCCAGGTAGCCCTTCTCCAACACGTGTGTGGGAATGGTGATCCACACCTCATGACCTCTCCTTGCCAGAGCACGTGAAACATCGACGTGATATTTGATGTGTGGCTGGTGTAGGGTAAAGGCATGATCACCACGATTTTGGTCTCCGACATGTGAACTAGGCATGTCAGTGCCAGTATAGATGCCAGGGATACTGCTGTAGCCAACATCTTTCAACGCAAGAGCCTCACCTGTTAGGAAAAAAAAGTACACATGAAAACAGCTTTCACGATTACTGCCCATCCGCTCGGTTAGTCAAATAAAAGAAAAAGGAATGAACAGCAGAATCATAAAGAGCCATATATTTCAGCTCCATACTGAGCGATAGACTGTATTCGAGAATCAAACAATTTTACAGTTTCAAAGATTGGATTCCTAACTTTGATAAGTATTGCATAATACTTTGTAGTGCACGCTTAACTCTCCTGGGAAGATCCTTGCATGCAAAAATGAAGCTTAATTTCATTGACAAT
>JADBJO010016788.1:7500-30000 GCA_016801955.1 Conus betulinus | reverse complement strand
GAAAGACGTAATGAGATGTTTAATAAATTAAGACAATAAAGGCTATGATGTCAACGATTATGATGCAAAGGAATCAAAGGACATACTTAAATCATTTGTTGACAGTGGCAATTTTCACACAGCTGTGTTTGTTTCGAGCGCTGGCTCTCCTCAGGATGGTTTTGGGTCGCCTACTGCGGTGTTATATGGCCTAAATGTCACTGTTTGCACGTGCGGATTGGCTGCACGCGTTGTGTTCGGTTTTTCAGGTTGTTTACAGTTCAGGGTGCGTTGCTGACAACGATTTCCATTTGTGCCTGCAGTTGTTTACTATTTCTACTTTAGTATTTAGGGTTGCTAAGTATGGTTTGCATAGTATTAACCATTTTTCTGTTGAACATAGGTTGCATCTTTTTGAAATGTTATTGTATGGTGATGCCCTTTTTATGATTTTCCAGGATATGTTATAGTTTATTTTTTTTGTCTTTAAGTCTCCAAATATATTTGCTCAGTTCTGTTTGGTTTTTGTATTTTTCTTTGTTGAATGACTGTTATGGTTTGCAT
This sequence comes from Conus betulinus, assembly GCA_016801955.1. Taxonomy (NCBI): domain Eukaryota; kingdom Metazoa; phylum Mollusca; class Gastropoda; order Neogastropoda; family Conidae; genus Conus; species Conus betulinus. The sequence goes on along the minus strand of JADBJO010016788.1, from coordinate 29,457 downwards.
ATCTGGTTTTGAAGTGATTTTCAGTGATCCCTATGTATGTTTCTTTTTCATCTTTCTGATGTCACAGTGGCTTGGTATATAATGTTGTTATAGAGGCATTTGTTACTTAAGGGACACTGTTCTTTTTGTAGTACAATTGCAGGATTTCCTTTCTTCACCCTTCTTTGCTGTGTTGCTTTTCATTTTGTTGGATGATTCAATTATATTTTTAAGGTTAGGCATGCATGAATATGATAGTTTGATGGTGTTCTTGTTGAATATTTTGGACAATTTGTGTTCTTTTGGGAAGGATGCTGTCAGAATTTTAAAAGATTCTTTCCCTACGTTTGTTTTTACTCGTCCATCATATGGAGGGTTGTACCATGTGATTTTCCTTTTCCTGCTTTTTTTGTTTTTTGTTCATGTTGTTATCTGGGTTGTATTGTACTTTGTAGCTGTAACCACTTTTTTGCAATGCCTCTTGGTATTCTGCTGCTGCGTTGTTGAATACTCTTTCATTATGTGACAGATTAGATAATCTCTTGTTTATGCCATTGGGTATGGTTTTTAGTATAGATGGTGGGTGGTTGCTATTGATGTTTACATAAATGGGAGTGTCATTAGGTTTCTTGTATGGTTTATATATATGTAGTTGTTGAGGTCAAGTGTTATGTCTAAGTAGTTCACTACCTTTTTGTTTGCTTCGATGGTGATTTTTAAGTTATGGTTTTGGAAAATTTTGCATAGTTCTTTTTTCTTGTTTTCGATGGTTCTTGGATTGTTGTTTAGCGCAGCGAGGCCGTCGTCTTTGTATAGTCCGACTTGCTTTCCGAGTTGTTTTTGGATGTTGGATAGCATGAACAGTCCGACCAGTTCGCATGTTTCGGCACCGTCATACGATCCCATGGTCACATCAAATGTTGAGTTTCTGTTCGTTTTCTTGATCCATGTTTCATTTCTGCTGTAGAGTAAAGTTTTCTTGGTGTGGAGAGATGATTTCCATTTCTGACCCTGTTATGTCTGTGTGTGTTTATTAGCAAATTTCAGAGCTTTAGTGAGTGAGTAGCTCTTCATCTATGGATGGGTAGAAAGTCTACTATGTCGAATGTGATGAATACTGTGTTCTTCTGTTTGTTAAGATTTTTGGACCATTGGATAACTTCATATGTGTTCTTCCAGAGGTTGTATTCCGTGTTTGATTTTATGTTTTTTATGGCTTTTTCTAGGATTTTCTTACTTATTCACACACACACACACACACACACACGCATGTATATATACATAAACACACACACACACACACACACACACACACACATACATACATATATATATATATATATATATATATATATATATATATATATATATATATATATATATTGATGTCATTGTTGTACTGTGAATGTCAGATCTAAGAAGGAAGAATGGATACTCCGTTGTCTTCTTTTTTAATTCACTAACATCGCGGAGTGGGAGCGGACGGAGAGAGAGAGAGAGAGAGAGAGAGAGAGAGAGAGAGAGAGAGAGAGAGAGAGAGACAGAGACAGAGTTGTTGATCACTTACGTGGAAATGTCTGCATTTTTGTTATCTCAAGGCTATTTCCACACAAGAGAGAGTAATTAAAACACCAATAAAATGTACATAGAAAAGTAATGATTGTTTTGCTCTCTATAATGATTTAGAGAGATTCTGTTAAATATGCATACTGCGTAATTGCGACTCATGCTTCTGTGCATATGACACTGTGAAGAGAATACTGATTACCACAAGAAACAGGGATTGGTCTGATGGCAAAAGCTTACGATTCGTAAATCTTTTCATTTGTTTTGGCAAATCGTCGAGACGAGAAAGGATAGAGAAAGTCAGTCCGATTTCATCTTCCCATTTCGAAGACACCTACAAACAATGTTGACGAACACAGCAACAAATCCAATGGTCGTGGCAATTACACCCAAAAGATAGAGCAACACATCGAGCATCATATACCGAAACAACGGCATTTGTTGTCCAGCAGAACGCATGTATTCACCGCCATATTCCATCACGTGATCCAACCAGTAGGCTGCCGACTCCATGGGAACCCCGTACAACTCTTTGAACAGACGGGAACGTTGTACAGCAGCCTGTTTGTACCTTGGTTCGTTGGCCACTGCCAGAATGGTGGACTTCATCTGCTCAGCTGTGCATGTAACGAGATCAAGGACTTGTGCAAAACCCTTCACTCGGGCGCGTTCCGCATTATATGGCTGGTCACCTACAAAAGGAGTGGCAACGACAGGAACAGCGTGGTACAGGGCTTCATACTGGCCACTCTTCCCACAGTGACTGACGAACACTTTGGTGTGTGGGTGACCCAGCAGATCATTCTGAGGTATCCATGGTGCCGTCAGGATCTTCTTAGGATCTGGTGATGTCAGGGTAGACCTGAAGACTGACTTCATGGGCAGTTGCTGCAGGACTTGCAGGATCTTGTCACTGATGTGCTCTGGGACGTCGAGCACGTAGCTGCCGAAGGAGACAATCACTACACCTTCCTTGGCACTGTCCATGAAGGACTGGAACTCAGGAGGTAGGGGGTTTAGGGGGCCCTGGTGTAATACCACCGATCAATTTGACGTTAGGGAGTGTAGGTTTGGGATAGTCCAGTATGTGGTCTTGTTCAATTAAAAATATCTCACCTTGACTTATTAGAACATCTAAAGGTAAATAGGCCTTTTCTGGAGCATATTGACTTACAGCATCAATTGGAAAAGAGGGATCATACATAGCTAAAAGGATGCAATAAAGAAAGTTGTGTACTCTCTGGAAGAATGTCATATTGTTGTTGTATGAAAAAATCAGTAATGGGGAATCCACTGGTGAAAAGGGCACTCTCATTATTAACGGGTAAAAGCCAACACCTACGAAGGCATAAGGACACCACCCAGTCGGTAAGGAATGATAGTCATCACATAGAACATAGAACGTTGTCAATGACAATCAAGTCCGGATGTTTCTGCCTGATGGTGGCTATGAAAGACTCGTTTTTTAACAGAGTGCCTGTCACATTTCCGACAATTCGTAAATACTCTAGGAAATTAGGTCGTTTTTCCCTGCAAAATACCGTTGAGCCATCTGGCGTCGTGTTTTCTCCTGCAGATTAGGTATCGTTGCATAGGGTATGATATTCAGTTCAGGTATATCCAGGTAGCCCTTCTCCAACACGTGTGTGGGGATGGTGATCCACACCTCATGACCTCTCCTTGCCAGAGCACGTGAAACATCGGCGTGATATTTGATGTGGCTGGTGTACGGTAAAGGCATGATCACCACGATTTTGGTCTCCGACAGGTGAACTAGGCATGTCAGTGCCAGTATAGATGCCAGGGATACTGCTGTAGCCAACATCTTCAAACGCAAGAGCCTCACCTGTTGGAGAAGAAAAAAGAGTACTTTAAAAGAGCTTCCGCGATTACTACCTGCCCGCTTGGTTAACCAAATAAAGAAAAATAAAATAATAAACGGGGCAAGACTAAAGTGGCTTCCAGTCTGATAAATCACTGAATCTTAGAAAGTAATAAAATGGTACTGAATATCATTTAAACGATTCAATTTTTTTTTCTGCAAAAAAATGACAAAAAAAATGTATGAACACAACTTTTCCTTGTAGTATTCACTGAATCTGTCTGAAAGAAAGAGATGACTAGCAATCAGTTTTCTCGCAAAAAAGGACAAATAAATGTATCAACATATATTTTTCATTTGCCAGTTTGTTCAGTCTTTACGATGGACTTTTATTTGTTTGTTACTCAGAATGTAAGTTGACTGATGACTGATTACATTGGTTGCGAAAAAAAAACCGTTGGAGAGAGGATAAAGTCGTTCATTTCTACGTTTTGTTAGCTATTATATATTAACAACTGCTGACTGAAAAAAAAAAAAACAGACGAAATAATTGCCTTCATTTGGAGAAATCACTTCTATTAAAAAAAACACAAAACTGAAACAGAAAACTACGCCCATAAATAAAAAAATCAAACTTCGAAATCAAGTATGGTTTAAAATGTCCTCTTCATCTTTTTAATGTAACTCTTTCCAAATTACTACAATGTTATCAAATATCATTTATATGAATTTTTATTTTCTGCAACACTAATACATGTATCTCTGTGCATCCATAATACATGTATATCTGTGCATTTGGATGCACACATACACACTTAAAGACAATGCCACGAGTTGGTGATGATATTACTCCATAATTGTTCTTCGAAAATGACACTTGTAAAAGACATGGGAACAGATATGAGTACAACAACCATCACTCTTCTCTTACTTTCTAGCTCAAATGTGGGTATTTCCTCAACATCGTGGTATTCCACAGTACACTGTCATGATATGGAGCACATCCGCTTCAAGAAACAAGCGTTAAAAAAAGGTCCTGAGACAGGTGCAAATGGAACATGAAAAGTAAGGAGGGTAGTTGGCCTGTCTAGAAATCAATGGGGGTGTGAATGACCATTTCAGAACGTCTGCACTACGCAGTCCTGACGAACAGACGTATTGAACCGATCATTTGCCTTCACCGATTTATAAATAGACAGTCCTTCAGAGCACACACTTTGCAAAAGATTTAAAAGATAACATCGTAAAGCATCCGATGAATGAACTGGGGTAAGAAGAGAACGAGGAAAAAAGAAAGAAACAGAACTAGAAAACAGCTCAAGTAAGGTTCAGTGAAAGATGTGTGTGGAAGGAAGAAAGATTGGGACATTCAAATTACATTACAGAGAGAGAGAGAGAGAGAGAGGGGGGGGGGGGGGGTAACGAAAACAGAGGATCCATGGAAGAAGCAAGCATGACATTGTCGGTCGCAGAGGTAGACTCAAGAGGGATTACAATCAGTAGATAAATGAATAAAAGAAAACAAGTGTACTACCAAGGGTGAGTTGATTGATTGATCGAGAGAGAGAGAGAGAGAGAGAGAGAGAGAGAGAGAGAGGGAACATTAGGGAAGTTTTAAAGCAGCAGGAAGAGAAGCCACTTCAGGCGTTGAAGCAAGCCCGGTGTAACACGTTATGAATACTATCGCGCCATAAACAGTACTGTAGAGCTTACATCGTACGCTGTCACAACTACATATGGTAAGAACTCTAGCAAGCACGCCTCACCAATTCCCCAAACAAAAAAACAACACGCCTCAGACTGCAGACTTTATTTCTATAGGGTTTATTTCCATTTTTGCACAGCTTTCGTCTAATGAATTACAACGTCGGTACATCTGTAAATACATAAATTCTTCATGCGCTTAGCGAATTCCGTTAGATTTCTTTCTTTTCTTTTGGGGGGAGGGGGGGGGGGGGGGGGGGGGGTAGGGGGGTATGGTGTGGTGAGGGAGTGGGGGCAAAGCGTGCGATTCAAGGGACACTAGTTCAAAAATTTCTCTTAAGACGTAGACGTCTATATAAATTACCCCCCTTTCCGCATTCAATCATAATTTTCTGTGACGGTGTTTTTAGCGTGAAAAAACTAGTGTATGCGACGGAATATAATCTGCAGGGGCTTAAACAGTGGTTTCTGCGAGCGTTGTAAAGACAGCGTGTTTATGTCACACGCCACAAGGCGCCACGGCAGTTTTCAAAGTGTGATCTAGACAGCGTGTTTATGTCACACGCCACAAGGCGCCACGGCAGTTTTCAAAGCGTGATCTAGACAGCGTGTTTATGTCACACGCCACAAGGCGCCACGGCAGTTTTCAAAGCGTGATCTAGACAGCGTGTTTATGTCACACGCCACAAGGCGCCACGGCAGTTTTCAAAAGCGTGATCTAGACAGCGTGTTTATGTCACACGCCACAAGGCGCCACGGCAGTTTTCAAAGCGTGATCTAGACAGCGTGTTTATGTCACACGCCACAAGGCGCCACGGCAGTTTTCAAAGCGTGATCTAGACAGCGTGTATATATGTCACACGCCACAAGGCGCCACGGCAGTTTTCAAAGCGTGATCTAGACAGCGTGTTTATGTCACACGCCACAAGGCGCCACGGCAGTTTTCAAAGCGTGATCTAGACAGCGTGTTTATGTCACACGCCACAAGACGCCACGGCAGTTTTCAAAGCGTGATCTAGACAGCGTGTTTATGTCACACGCCACAAGGCGCCACGGCAGTTTTCAAAGCGTGATCTAGACAGCGTGTTTATGTCACACGCCACAAGGCGCCACGGCAGTTTTCAAAGCGTGATCTAGACAGCGTGTTTATGTCACACGCCACAAGGCGCCACGGCAGTTTTCAAAGCGTGATCTAGACAGCGTGTATATGTCACACGCCACAAGGCGCCACGGCAGTTTTCAAAGCGTGATCTAGACAGCGTGTATATGTCACACGCCACAAGGCGCCACGGCAGTTTTCAAAGCGTGATCTAGACAGCGTGTTTATGTCACACGCCACAAGCGCGCCACGGCAGTTTTCAAAGCGTGATCTAGACAGCGTGTTTATGTCACACGCCACAAGGCGCCACGGCAGTTTTCAAAGCGTGATCTAGACAGCGTGTTTATGTCACACGCCACAAGGCACCACGGCAGTTTTCAAAGCGTGATCTGCTGACCGTGATAGTAGTGACTGTGGTGGTTGTTCCTGTGTAGAGTGATCCGTTTACCACAAATATTCAAAGGCGCGCGGCGTGTATGCACATATACATAGGCATACATGCATACATACCTATATGTACACGCATCGACAGATACCTGCGTGCAGGAACATTCTTACACAAGCCCACAGATCACACGCGCGAATACCCATGCACGCGCACATGATACACACCTACACAACACATACTCAAGCGCGTGCGCGCACGCTCGCACGAACACGCACGCACATGCACACAAGTACAGACATGCACACACGCACCGCATACACTGGCTCACACACATGAATCCGTGCCCACACACTCATGCACACACCTATACCACACGTGTACACTCACCACACACACACATATAATGATGATAATAGCACAGCCAATGTTAGGTAGGTACCCACGGTCAGACCAGCACGTTGGGGTTATGACACTCACCACACACATATACAAAGGCAATAATGTCGCGGCTAATGTGAGGTAGGTACCCAAGGTCTGACCAATACGTATTTTGCAGATCAGATATCTGCAAGGTCGTAGCCATGAGACCCTCTTAGTCATTAATTTATTCGTCCATCAGCTTTAAAGCGTGCGCAGTGTGCTCTCAAAACTTAGCAGATCTGGTGTTGCATGTATGGACTAGTCCGCACGCAGTGACACCTGCTTGATGAAATGAAAACTGAGACAGACTGTGGCATGCTACAACGGGACGCACGTGCCAAGGGACAAGACGAACACTGAGGACCGACTCCATCTATTTTCCATAAAATATTGAAGAATGGCTATACAAAACTGCAGCTGCTTTTAGTATGGGAACATTTTGACTATGGCGGTTAAAATGTTGATCTATTGGAAAACGATCACGGATGTGACCTGTCCTTTGAAACAGTCAATGGGCCCATATAAGTGACACCCACATCTGCCGAACCATGAGGCCTTAGTGCATGGATTACATATAGATAAATATACAACCGATTAGAAATGACAATTTGGGAAGAGGGTTTTGCTGGGACGAGTTTGTGCTTTTGCCAAATGGTGCAAAAGCTAGCAGCCCGTTTACAATGACCACAGGGAGCTTTTGAAACATTTTACCCAATTAAGGGTTCTGCCGCGATGAATGAAATTGCATGTGTGTGTGCTTGCGTGCGTGCGTGCGTGCGTGCGTGCGTGCGTGCGTGCGTGCGTGTGTGTGTGTGTGTGTGTGTGTGTGTGTGTGTGTGTCTTGTTCGCTTTTTGCTTATGCATGGTGGTGATTCTGTTCTTCTTGCCATCTCATAAATTGGTATGCAAAAAGCTGTAGATACACTCAGTGAACATCGTTCGGAATGGAAACTTCACGTTCAGAAAACTAAAGTAGTGCTGCTGAATGGGATGGAAAAACCCAGGACATATGTTCATGTTCGGTCACACCAAAACATTTAAACGGTAGATACCTTCAAATACTTACTCTGTTTTGTCAGAGCTGGCAAGTATTACGAATGTTAAAAAGCACAGATAGGACACGGCGCGAGTGCATTTTTTTTTTTTTACTACATCACATCAATATTGTTTTAGACTTACAACAGTCCATGGTATCAGTTCTTTTCATAGACCTTCGTAGGTGCGCTAAATGGTGTCACAGACACTGAAAATATTTGAAACGTTCCAAGTTAAGTTCTCAAAGAGTCGAAGCTTAAACTCTCAAAGCATCTACTTTATTGAAATCGTAGTACTATGACAGAATTTTTTGGGAGTGCTTTTAATTTATCCCCTGTCTCGAGTCTGTACAAACGAAAGCTGAATTTATTCTGTTTTTGCGCAAATAAAACGTCGGATGACTAGATTTAGGACAGCGTTGCGTTATCTCGAAGCAAATATATTCAAATTATAGTATGATGTCCTGTCCGTTTTCCACAAATGTGACTTTTACACTTCGGAGTGTGTTAAATTGTAGGAAAAGATAGTTCTATTGAAACACGCTTTGATTCAGTTTCAGACGGGGACACACACACACACACACACACACACACACACACACACACACACACACACACACACACACACACAATATCATCGAAACAGTGGACCAATATAAATATCTTGGAGTCATCTTCCATAGAAACGAGTATTTTACAGAAGCCCAAGAATACTTGGCAAGAAAGGGAAATCAAGCTGCACATACCTTGAAGAGAACGTTCTATGGTCAAAATGTAAATGTGAGAACAATTACAATCCTATTTGACCCTTTAGTCTCTCCCATCTTCACTTATGGTTCGGAGGTGTGGTTCCCCTCCTCTTACCAATACAGTGACGGCATATGTCAAAAAAAAAAAAAAATGCAGCGGCAGTTCAAAAACCTGTCTTGCAAACAAAATCCCACATATACAACTGCACATATTACATTCCGCAGGCAATTACTAAGAGTCCATAGAAAAGCTATGGTGTTACCAGTTTTGGGCGAACTGGGGCGATTCCCGATTACTTCTAAAGTGATAATCCAAATTATGGCATTCTGGATACACATATCAGATCAGATGAAGACTCTTATCAAAACAGCAGCTTTATCGGACAATCATCTCTCAGGACACCGAAGAAAAGAAATAGACGAAGTTTATACCACAAACCTTGTCAACGACAGGATTACATCGCGTCTGGGAAAATCAGGGTAGATTTAGTGTGACTCGACTGCAGTTTATAATCAGCTCGAAGCTGGAAATGTTTTATGTTGAATTCTGAAGGAAACAAGAGAAGGAAAAAAACACGTCTAAGCTCAGCTCAAATCTTATGCCACAGTTGCTATTGAATACAAACAGGCGGCTTATTTGGAGCAATACATTGACACAGATTGCAGACGAGCACTAAGTAGATTACGAAAAAGCGCCCATGAACTCCAAATTGAGTGGGGTCTCTCTGCAGACACTGACAGAGAAGACAGATTGTGCATGGCATGCCACGTTGTTGAGGACGAACTACATTTTCTCGACGACTGTAAATTATTTAACCAACAACGTTATGACCTGATGACGAGGATAACAAAAACCGATTTTCCTTCACAGATTAAAATGAAAAAAAAAAAAAAAAAAAAAAAACCTCGGAGCTCATATCAATGGACTGCTTTCAACCTGCACTTGCCCAGTATATCCTGTTGTGTTTTTCGCTTCGGAGACAGAAATTTTTCAGACCCTGATATACACTATGTATTTTGCTGCTGTTTTGTTGCAAGATATGAAGATGTTGGAATTACTTTAATTGAATGTCTTAACCTCATCATCTGTGCCCCCCAAATCTTTGGTTTTCCTGTAGCAATGAACATGTTCTTGTTCTCTCTCTCTCTCTCTCTCTCTCTCTCTCTCTCTCTCTCTCTCTCTCTCTCTCACACACACACACACACACACACACACACACACACACACACACACACACAAACGCACATGCATACACACACACACACACACACACACACACACACACACACACACACACACACACACGCGCGCGCGTGCGCGCGCGCGTGCACACACACATTCACTGATTCACTCACGAACACACACACACCACACACACACACACACACACACACACACACACACACACACACACACACACACACACACACACACACACACACACACACACACACACACACACACACCATACTACACACACGCGAGTGCGCGCGCGCGCATACACACACACATACACGCGCGCGTGCGTGCGTGCCTGTGTGCATGCGCGCGCGCACGTGCGTGTACTTGTGCGTGTGTGTGTGTGTATGTGTGTGTGTGTGTGTGCGTGCGTGCGTGCGTGCGTGCGTGCGTGCGTGCGTGCGTGCGTGCGTGCGTGTGTGTGTGTGTGTGTGTGTGTGTGTGTGTGTGTGTGTGTGTGTGTGTGCCAGCAACACAACCAGGAAGCATATTTCATGTTCTACTCATCATGTGGAAATACTTTTACTGCAATGATTAAAACATTCATCTTAACTTAATACGCATTTCCTGAAGCAATTTGAAATTCTTATACAAATAAAATTTCACACGTTTTTGTGTTATTATCATCATATTACCCGTTTCGTTTTCTTCCTCTCCATTGCTGCGATTAATTTTGATCGTGTTTTGTCTCAATCTTTAGAAAATCTTTTCTAACTCACATGTCTACGCCCAACCACTCTACTGCAACTTATTTTGGTAATCGGACAGATTTATTTTCATTTTCACCATCCTTTAAGCTATTCTTGTTTCCTTGCAGCTTTGTGTCTCTTTTCAGTTTTTTTTTTTCTAAACAATGATCTCTGTTATTATCATTCGTCATTAGACCCTTTTACTCTCCCTTAATTATATTTGCTTTTACGATAATTTCCTGTTACAAGACCTCCAAGAGGAGCTGATCTTACACTGTTCGCAGGATTTCAGATGTGTGTATTCTTCACGTGGGTTTTCTGTCACTCTGGAAGTCCGCATCCTAGTCTGTTGTATAATTTAGCCTTATAATTAGTTAGTCCTTATCATCTAGCGATTTGTTTACAACATTTTTTTTTATCATTTAATCAGGAGTAATAGAATTACACACACACAACGTAGGATTTTCTCAGAGATCAGATTGAAAGCTCCACAGAATGATGGAATCTGTTCCCTGCTTTCACGTCAGCATCAGAATTAAAATCAGACATGTTAAAAATCTCTCTCTCTCTCTCTCTCTCTCTCTCTCTCTCTCTCTCTCTCTCTCTCTCTCTCTCACACACACACAGGGGGAGTGTACGTGTACTCTCAGTGCATGACGTGTTTGACATCGGTCCCGCTACTTTTGCACAGTACGACTGTTGTTGGTCACTCTGAGGGTTGACAGTTGGTCATCGTACCTGTGTTGGGACCATGCCTGCAGTACCGCTCGTGTTCCGGTCAACATGTGGATGTTTTGTTACTGTATTTTTGAATTTCATGTGTCGTCGGGCCAAGAAGACGGAAGAACTTAGATGTCGGACATTAAGGGCGAGATCTCGGTTAGACGGTGTCATGGTTGGACTGACCCTCATTGTGTTTTTCTGGAGCGGTATCCTCATGCAGTGCGGTGGTGACATTGAACTTAACCCTGGCCCTCCCAAGTCTGCCAGTGCAAAGCAGTCCCGACTGACGAGCAGCAGTTCGTTCGAGGATGAGTCTGGACAAAGGCGTTGCAGGTCAGGAGGACAGTGGACAGTCAATCAGGCATGAGGAAGTAAGATGGGGTCTGAAGTTACCTTGACAGACGTCATGGCCATGTTGACCGGCTTGAGCACGAAGTTTGACAATATGCAGGGTAAATTTGACAAGGTTCAGGAAGACCTCGGGGAGATAAAAGAATCTTTCTCGTCTCTAAAAAAAATCAAGTTCAGGTTCTTACTGAAGAAGTAGAAATCTTAAGACAGTCAAATTATGAACTCGACCAATCGAATAAGTGCATGCAGGAACAACAACTGAAAGCTTTAGAAAGAAAAACGGACGATTTAGAGTGCCGATCAAAGAGAAATAACATCATTGTGCATGGAATTCCCAGAGCTGAAAAGGAGACGCCTGAGCAATGTGAGACCTTCTGAGGGACATGCTGACGGACAAGATGGATCTGACTGATGACTTCTCCTTTGACCGAGTTCATCGTGTGAACGCTAAACGGGACTCTCCGCTGATAGCCAGATGTACATTCTATAAAGAAAAAGTTAAGATCTTGAAGGCGAAGTGGAAAACTGAAAGGGAATGATCTGTTTGTGGCAGAGGACTATTCTCAGCGAGTTCGGTCAATTAGAAAAAAGTTGTCACCGCATCTGAGAGCTGCCAAGGATCAGGGAAAGAGGGCCACCATGATCTACGACCACCTGGTCATCGAAGGGAAGAAATTCTTCTTGACTGGTGATGAAACAAGCATCGTGGAGGTACCATAGGAATACGGCCGGCCTTGTAAAACAAATATCCTTGATGAGTTAGATAGTTAGTTTTTGTGTTAGTAGGTTAGGTGTAAATACAAGTGGGCATCATTTTGGAAAGACACCGGTTTCAAGGGGATGGTCCAATGTGCAGGTGAACACCACGGGGAATTCAAAATAGAAAATCTGACATTGCGAGTCCGTGTTCAGATAGGGAGAGGGAGTTTGTTTACAGCGAAGACAGTCGTACGCATGCACCCTTGTGTGTTTCTGAAAGCGTGAAAAGTGTGTCCGGATGCATGCATGCACGGAAATAAAGAAATGTGTGACAGTGTCAGTGTTCGGAAAGCACAAAAGCCTTCTTCGGTGATTAATGGTTGTCATTCGGTTTTGGAGAATGTTAGCAACACAAGAACCTATTCTTTTCTACATTGGAATATTTGTGGTTTACTCTCTAAACTGTCTGATCCTGATGTTATTGAATATGTTTCTTCCTTTGATTTCATTTGTCTTGTTGAAACTTTCGTTGACAATTTTCAGTGTTCCATGTTTTCTGATCATAACATGTTTGTGAAGCCTGCAGTTAAATTCACTCAGCGTGGAAGAAGATCGGGGGGAGTAATATGTCTGATAAGAAATAATCTCATGAAATATGTGTCAAAAGTGAGTACTGAGTGTGATAATGTCTTGTTGTTTGTTATTAAAAAAAAAATGTTTCATTTGACGAATGATATTCTATATATGTATGTTCGTATGTTCCCCCAGAAAAGTCTCCATACTATTCTGTGTTTAATGTTGATAATGGTATCAATCAACTGGAGGATTGTGTAATAGATAATTTGTATCACAAGAACAAAATGTCAATATTGATGTGTGGTGATTTTAACGGAACGAACGGCCGATTTTCACCGCAACTTGATGAACAAACAAAAACATTTTCATGGTTTGATAAGTCTGGTATTGTTGAAATGAGACGTCACTCTGAGAGATACAGTGTTAAATTCCTATGGCAAAAGTTTACTAAACATGTGTAACGCGCTAGATTTATATATTTTAAACGGTGTATGTCCTGGTGATGACAATTTCTGTTTTACTTATATCAGCGAATCTGGTAGTAGTGTGAACGATTATTTTGTTGCTTCTTCTGACCTTTTTGATTTCATACAATCTTCTTGTAGCCTTCATGTGAAAGAAACGGATGGAATCAGACCACATGCCTCTTGAATTTCATGTGAGTGCATCTGGTTCTGATGATTGTGAAAATATAAAGCAAGAAAAACAAAAGAGTATATAATGAAATTTGTTTGGAATAATAATTGCGCCACGGACTTCGTTAATATGATGCACTCGGATGAAAATGAAATTAAAGTTTTTGCATGCTGTTAATTTGATAGATATTATATAAATGATGCTCTTGATTTGTTTATCAATACTGTTAAAGAAGCTGGTAAATGTATGGAAAGACGAGTATGTGTGAACAGGACAAAAAGACAGAATGACTGGTTTGATTTCGAGTGTTTACAAGCTAAAAGGGATGTCAGGAGGTTACTTAGGGTATGGAAGAGAACCTTAGACAAAAATGACCGACACTTATACTGTGTCACGATCAGAGTATAAAAATTTATTGTATAGGAAGCAAAAGTCACACAATGATAAGATGTTCAAAGAAATAGTCACTAATATGGACAAACCAAGAGGATTTTTGGAAAAGTGTCAAGCAAGCGTTTAAAACACGAACACAGAAGCAGATAGAATCGCAAATGGAGCAATGGTATTACCATTTTAAGAACGTGTTGGGAAAAGGATATCAGCGTGATACAGACACTGGTGAAAGTGAAACATTATTAGATGATGAATATTCTGAATTTTTCGATCGACCAATTACAAAGCATGAAGTACAATTTGTAATAAGGAAACTGAAAAATGGTAAAGCAGCAGGGCCTGATGGACTTGTTGGTGAATTTTTTTTAAAAAAAAAGTTAGGGGACTTTGCAATCGATTTTCTTGTAAATTATTTAATGTTCTTTTTGAAAAAGGAATGTATCCCGAGAATTGGACCAGATCGATCATCTTACCTCTGTTTAAAAAGGGTGACGCAAATAATCCTAATAATTATAGAGGAATCTCCTTGTGTGATATTGCTAGTAAACTTTATGGATCTATAATAAACAAGAGATTATCTGAATGGATCGAATTAAAAAATATAAACGGTGAATACCAAGCAGGTTTTAAGAAGGGTTATAGTACAATCGATCACTTGTTCACTCTACTGGCTGCTGTTCAGAAGCAGTTGTTAAATAATCGTAAGTTATATGTTGCATTTATAGACTTCGAAAAGGCCTTTGATTCTATTTCTAGAAAGCTTCTGTGGCCAATACTGGCAAAACACTGTGGAAAAGGTAAACTATTTAAATGTGTTAAATGTATGTATGATGATGTTAAAGCTAATATAAGGTGTGGTGCAAAATTTAGTGAGTACATTAGATGTACACAGGGTGTTAAGCAGGGTGATGTTTGTAGTCCTGTTTTATTCTCTTTGTTTATTAACGAATTAGCTTTGGAAATTATCGAGAAGGGAAAACATGGTGTTTCATTTGATTTGACTGAAATATTCATTCTACTTTTGCAGATGATATCGTTTTAATGTCTGAAACTGTTATAGGGTTCAAAACCAGTTGAACAATTTGTGCTCAGTGGCGCAGAGATTACATCTCAAAGTAAACATGGATAAAACAAACATTATAGTTTTTCGAAAGGGTGGATATTTGTCGTCGCGTGAAAAATGGTTTTATGGAAATTCTAAAATTGCGATTGTGAACGCCTACAAATATCTGGGTTATATTTTTTTCTACAAAACTAAGTTTTTCGTTTGCTGCCAAGATCTTGTGGGGGTAAAGGGAAGCGTGCTGTTATGGCCATTTTAAGCGTCTTGTATAAGTTTGAAAACGAGTCAGCAAAACTATTTTTTTCAGAATGTTTGATACCCAGGTCCAGCCTATAGTCCAATATGGCGCTGAGATTTGGGGTTTGGAGAAAGGACACGACATAGAGAAATTGCACTTATTTGCTATGAAACGGTTTTTGAATGTCGATAGGCGTACCCCAAATGACTTGACTTATGGAGAACTTGGTAGATTCCCTATTTATTTGAATTCATATAAAATGTGTAAGATACTGGCTTAAATTGTTACGTATGGGGCAACACAGACTGCCAGCCAAAGCTTATAAAACATTGTTTGACCTAGATATGAGAGGGAAAACTACGTGGGCATCAGGAATTCGTAAATGTTTATGTAATTATGGTTTTTTTTTTCGTTTGTATGGTTAGAACAAGGGGTTGGCTGTGTCAGCAGTTTCTTGGCTTGTTTCAAGCAACGAACAATAGATTGTAGGTGGCAGGACTGGGATAGCCATATTCAAAACAGTGAACGATTTTCATTATTTAGACTGCTGAAAAGTAATCATTTAGTAGAAGCAGAAGTTTATTTGTCTCTGAACTTGAATAGATTTATCAGATCTGAACTAACAAAATTTAGGTTTGGTGTATCAGATATTGCTGTACATCGTCAACGATATAATATCCATGCAAAAAATGATTTGTTGTGTCCATTGTGTAAATCTGGTAGGGAAGATGAACTTCATTTTGTATTCTTATCCTGTTCTGGCAGATCTACGACAAAAACTTATTCCGTTAAAATATCATAGACGCCCAGCACTGTTCAAGTTAGTCTGTCTTTTGTCGTCAAAAAATTACAATGTTGCAAGAAACCTTGCTTTATATCTGTACAAAGCGTTTAAAAGAAGGAGTGATTTGACATAGTTAATTTGCATATGTTGAGATTGTTTAAATTTTTGTGAGAAAGGCCTCGAAGCAGGCGATACATATAGATCTGTCTTCGAGAGGGATTGCGATAGTTTCCTCATGCAGCTAGTGAAGGGTTTTCATATTTATGATATACATTTTCCCATTTACTTCATCTTCAATTTTTTCCCTCTCTCAATTCAAATCTTTGTCAAGTCATTACTATATTGATGGAAGAATTGTTAACCTGCACTTGTTTTCCCCCACTACTTAATTGTTCAGCATTGTATTGTTTGGTCAATCAGTGGGTGATTGCATCTCTTACGAGATCCAAGGAAAGGTTGCTCTGCACAATTCTTAGCCGCTGACAATGCTTGGGTTATTGAACAGCAGAGCTGACCACTCAGACTGTTCCATATCTTTTGATCTCCCTTGCATCCATAAACTGGATCCTCAAGCATAGGCTCAAAGATTGTCCCTTACATTTTATACTGTTTGCGTAATGTTTTTAGTTTTTAACAACTTTTTTTCTCTCCACACTTTCGTTTTATTTAATTCTACTAACTTTCGCTGGCTGCTTTGGGGTGCTGTTGGATTCTTTTTTCGAACCCTTGGCGGTCGGAACACCACAGAATTATGGACTGTGGTGTGTGTCTCTATCTGACGCCAAGAGCACAGACACAATCAGCCGTGATTGTGAGTCCGATCCAGCCGACGAAAGGCCTCAGAGCAGGCGATACATATAGGTCTGTCTTCGTGAGGAATACGAAAGGCCTCAGAGCAGGCGATACATATAGATCTGTCTTCGTGAGGAATAGCGATAGTTTCCCCATGCAGCTAGTGAAGGGTTTTCATATTTATGATATACATTTTCCCATTTACTTCATCTTCAATTTTTTTTCCCCTCTCATTTTCAAATCTTTGCCAAGTCATTACTATAATGACAGAAGAATTGTTAACTTGCACTTGTTTTCCCCCACTATTTCATTGTTCAGCATTATATGTATATGTAACCTACTTTGCTCAGAACTGATCTTCATTATCATTTCTTCAAACTGAACAAGAGATCCCAAATCTGTGTTGCTTAGGTCCGTAAATTTATTCTCTTGAATCTACTTCTATAATATGAAATGAAACAAGCTGTCGTGCACCCTGTGGCAAAAAAAAGCCAAAAAAAAAAAAAAAAAAAAAATAAAAATAAAGCGGAAAAAAGCACTTCTTGGTTGGAAGCTCATTGTCATGCGCCACGTGAAGAAGAGAATTTTTTCTTGAAACTGAAAGTTCGTCTTTATAGGGTGCTTGCCCCTGATTGGGCAGCTGGTGATTTCTGCTCTTGGGGGAAAAAACAATGTTGCCTGGCACATTTGGCGGAGGCAGAAGGACAGACAGAAAAGAAAAAAAGTATAAAAAAGAAAAGTATTGTTGATTCTAGGGTGAGTATAAGATGTGAGAACACAAATGTCGATAACTTTCAATGCAAACCTCTTTATGCGATTAAAAAAATTCCAAATAATTGTTTGCTTGTAATCGGTATCATTCCCAAATTCTACCCCGTTCACACACTCGATAGGTAAGATGTAGATCCTGTGATCGACTGTAAAGTAAGTATTTATTTTACTGGTTTAGGTGTCTTGTCTTTCTAGGACAAGCGCCCTGTACTTGACGCCCGGTTTTAAGGGTATCTTGTTGGCATCCCCTTCCCGGTCCTTAATGCCCGGCTTTGATACCCCGACGACCCATTCTCGGTCCTTGATGCCCGGCTTTGATACCCCGACGACCCCTTCTTGGTCCTTGATGCCCGGCTTTGATACCCGACGACCCCTTCTCGGTCCTTGATGCCCGGCTTTATACCCGACGACCCATTCTCGGTCCTTGATGCCCGGCTTTGATACCCCGACGACCCCCTTCTTGGTCCTTGATGCTCGGCTTTAACACCCTGACGACCCATTCTCGGTCCTTGATGCCCGTCTTTGATACCCGACGACCCATTCTCGGTCCTTGATGCCCGGCTTTAATACCCCACGACCCATTCTCGGTCCTTGATGCCCGTCTTTGATACCCGACGACCCATTCTCGGTCATTGATGCCCGGCTTTAAATACCCAACGACCCATTCTCGGTCCTTGATGCCCGGCTCTTTGATACCCGACGACCCATTCTCGGTCATTGATGCCTGGCTTTGATACCCCGACGACCCATTCTCGGCGCTTGCTGTGGTGTCCGCCACCAGAAATACTTATGAGTTTTCTTTAAAGAAAAGAGAAGAAAAAGACGTTTTGACTATTGAGATTTGGCATCTGTGTACCCACAGTGATTTGTGAGTGTGGGACAGGGTCGGCAGCATATATGTGACCCAGAAAAAAAAACATGCTGATGAAAACTTCTTATGAAATGTTTTGATATGGATTTGCTATATTGTGAGGTGGAAAAAATTGTTGATGTGAATGATTTGAAGATACTATAGAGGTTTGAGATATTTGATATATATATATATATATATATATATACATACATACATACATACATACATACATACATAGATTGGGCAAAGAGAAAAAAATGAGCGATTAGAATTCCCACGTGCCAAACGAGTAAGGTACAAAAGAAAGGGAAAATTATTTCATTTTTTTTTCCAGGGAGGATTTTTAAAAATGGTATTTTGCTTTGTGTGTATTGAAAGAGAGTCAGATGCGTGGTTGCGTGCAGGGCGCATGATTGACTTTGCATATGGGTATGGATGCAGACACCATCGTGTGACATGAGCAGTTAAACCCCTCCAGTTTCATTGCAGACTGAAAACAAAATCATGATTATATAAAAGTCAATGTGAAAGGGAACGATGACACCCTTGAGCTAGCGTTATCAGATGCAAAGAATTCTTTCACCTTTACTCCATTCCACCCCTACGATCCTCTAGCTCTGAGTCGGCATGAATAACTTGCCATTCAGAATGCATTACCTATGCCGCTGTTGAGCACATGTATTCTTTAGATTGGCTTAACGTTGTTCGTTGGAATTGCCTTGATTTATCCATGGTGAATGTTGTCACGTGACAGGGACTTCGCAGTTAGAATTAGAATCTATAGCAAAGGTAAATCAAGATGAAGAAAAGTGACAACAACATTGATTAAAAAGAATAATATGTGAAAGTAGTTTCTACAGGTAAAGGTTATGTTGCTATACCTTTGGAAAGTCTAACCGCAGATAAAAAGCTCTGATAGTCTGGTCTTCCACAGTAATCCAACAGAATGATGACTGTCACAGTACAGCAGTGAAGTTAGCAGCAAAGTGAGTGGACGAGCTCAATGCAAAGAATATATGCAAGAGAGTTTGGGAAATAGTCAAGCCATTCTACAATGCTTCTACAGTTCAGGACTGGTTTTTTTTTTTTTTGTTCAGTGTGTGAGTGTACAGAGTGAAGTGGGTGGTTTGAGCGGGGATGGGGGGGGGGGGGGGGGGGGGGGGGGAGGGGGGGGAGCTTTGGGGAAAAAAAGTTAATCAAGGGCTTGCTGGTTCACAATTTTCTTTTCTTTTTCCAGAATCATTACTTCGCTGGCTTGTTGTCGCTTTGGCCGTTTTTTGCGTTAATGGGTTTGTCCTTTGGTTGGTGTCGTGTCCACGTAAAATCCACTTCTTCCCGCCCCCCCCCCCCCCCCCTCCCAATACACATTTTTTTTTTGTTTCCAGTTATTTCTTTAATTCCATCAAAACATTGTTCTCAAAAGCTACGCTCTGTCTTGCAAAAAGGCAGCATGTATGATTAAGTCGCTACGATACAAAGTGTTCTGTAACTGGCGCCTTTCTCTTATGATGCTGTTATCACGAGGGGAGGGATACGAGCGTGTAGAGGTTTAGTGTGCTTGCACTTGACTGTTGCTGTTTGGGCCCTTGTGTTTACTGCAATAAATGTCTTTCCCTACCGTCAAGTCGAAACTCACATGAAAAATCACAGACAACGACAGTTCATGTAAACGGGAAAGAGAGATAGAGAGATGAGAGAGAGAGAGAGAGAGAGCAACGAGCAAAGAGCTCTTGAAGGTCTGCTCGTAAAAAAAACTTCCAAGAGGAAATCGTATTGATGTTTTTTGTTGTAATTTAAAAAGAAAAAAGCGTGACAATTGGCTATAAAACCGATTTACCCAGTGATTGATTTGGATTAAAAAAAAAAAAAAAAAAAGCGTATCACTAAGGAACACACAGAACGGTTTTTTTCCTCTATTCAATAAATCTTTGCCACGTACTTGCAGTTCAGGAATACTGTGTGTTCATGCTGAGAATGATGAGTCCATGTCACGTGTAAGAGAAGAGGGAAATAGTAAATCTGACAGACAAAAGAAAGACATAATGAGATGCTTAATAAATTCAGACAATAAAGGCTATCTTGTCAAAGTTTATGATGCAAAGGAATCAAAGGACATACATAAATCATTTGTTGACAGTGACAATTTTCACACAGCAGTGTTCCGGCCGTTTCTTGCGTCAGAAGCTTATGACACATGAAACCACTGTTTACTTCTATCACTACTTTTGTCATCTTTTGCTGATTTTTTGCGGAGCTGACCACACGGGCCATATTTAAGCGAAAAAATATTTACACACACACACACGCACCACACACACGAAAAACGTAAATGTCATAAACTTGAATTTGGTTAACGTTCGAAGTAGGCTGAACAACCCCTAACGGTTAAGTAACTTGAACAAGCAGAAGAGTTTGAAGATGATTGTGTTAGAAAGGTGACAGTCACGGAATACACGCGTTCATATTAGTGTGAACTCGACTGTAACGAGACAGACGTTGAAAACTAAACAGTGTGCTTGAAGCTGCCCGAATGTGCCGTTGTTGGATGCTGACGACGATAACAACTACAGGCAGTGTTTGCCGCGCTGTATCTGCGTTATTTAGCTTTGTGTTTAGCAAACATACTGGGTCTCTTTTGGCTCATTATCTGTCTTTCATTCTTTTCCAGATATTCGTTTGAGGAGACGTAAGCCCTCTGGTAAATTACTAATCTTGCTCTTGTAGTATCTGGATAACACTACTTACTTCAGTTGTTCTCTGAGTGAATCCCTTTGCGACAGTTAATCCTTGACAGTGGTGACCCTTGTCTTTTATGCGTGGGAGCGGGTCAGAACACACGCCCATATTTTTACGTGAAAATAGGTTAAATTCACAACAATCAAGTAGGGTGACTCTTGCTCCCACAAGAAAATATAACTCCAAAGGAATGCTGCTTACGTCACCGAATGGCCTAGCAGACATGACAGCACAGAGCACACAGAACAAACAAGGAACATCCCCAATAAAGGATGTTCCCAGCTTGTCCATACACCCCGTACTGAACACATCTACACAGAACAAGAACTGGAGAAATGAACAAATATAAATATTTTTTAATTCAAGACTGGCGCAGCCTTTTAAAACCTTGAATATGGTCAGGACAAATACAAGGTCGAACATAAAACAAATACAATAACCTCGATTTCATTGAAACGAAAGTAAATATGAAATGAGGCAGGGAACCGTAAACAATAAACAGGTACTGTAACTCTCGCTCCCACAAGAAAAACATAGCTCCAAAAAGAATGCTGCTTACACCACCGAATGGCCCTAGCAAACATGACAGTACAGAGCACACAGAACAAACAAGGAAACATCCCCGAACAAAGGATGTCTAAACTTGTCCATA
>JADBJO010016788.1:0-2500 GCA_016801955.1 Conus betulinus | reverse complement strand
GGTTGCACCTGTTCTCGACCAAATAGGAAACTACATAATAATAGAAATACGTTCAACACAATGTTCACTTAGTAGTTGTGAAGCCAGCTTATCTATGCCCTACTTTTGGGAGAGGACGGTAATAGAAGACGAAGAAAGAGGGAAAAGAAGAAGAAAAAGATGATGATGATCACAACGACGACGACGACGACGACGACGACGGGGGGGGGACGAAGAAGAAGACGAAGAAGAAGAAGAAGAAGAAGGAGAAGATGAAGAAAAAGAAGAGAAGAAGAAGAAGAAAGAAGAAGAAGAAGAAGAAGAAGAAAAGAAGAAGGGAACGAGGTAAGAATAACACAGGTAATAAAGTAAGTTTACTAATCGGTGACATTTTACCTTGAAAGGTTTTAACGGTTCTATTTTGAATAAACAACAACTAATATATGAATTTTACGCATACTTCAAAAACATGGAAAAGAGGCTAGGATTTATAGCAGGCTTTCTGTGTGTTGTCAACAAAAGAGAGCAATTTAAATACGTAACTAAAAGGCGAGGGTATGTATAGTTGGGTCTAGGACTAGCTCTTGGCCTATATATTCAGTTTCTATTGGGCTTTTTCGTATCAAAAAAGAAATCAGAGAGCAGGACGTCAGTTTGACACATAACATTGTTTCAGGTATAATACTTCACGATGAGAAAGTGTGCATAACAGGATTAAAATTTCGTGCGTGCGTGCATGCGTGTGTGTGTGTGTGTGTGTGGTGTGTGTGTGTGGTGTGTGTGTGTGTGTGTGTGCGTGGCGTAAGTGCGTGTGCGTGCGTGCGTGCGTGCAGAGGTGTGTGTGTTTGTGTATGCGTCGCGCGCACTCGCACGCGCACATGTGTGTGTGTGTGTGTGTGTGTGTGTGTGTGTGTGTGTGTGTATGTGTGTGTGGTGTGTGTGTGTGCGCGCGCATGTGTGCGCGCGCGTGTATATGTGTTTACATGTATGTCATATCGCGCAAGCAGTGTGTGGGTGTGTGTGTGTGTGTGTGTGTGTGTGTGTGTGTGTGGTGTGTGTGTGTGTGTGTGCATGCATGCGTGCGTGCGTGAGAGTGCGCGCGCAATGTGTATGTGTGTGTATGTGTGTGGGTGTGTGTGTGTGTGTGTGCGGCGTGTGCGCGCGCATGCGTTCGTGTGTGTGTGTGTGTGATGCTGCGCGTGGCTGTGTGTGTGTGTTGTGTGTGTGGTGTGTGTGGTGTGTGTGTGTGTTGTGTGTGTGGGGTGGTGATGTGCGCGCGGCGCGCGCGCGTGTGCAACCGTGTGTTGTGTGTGTGTGTGTGTGTGTGTGTGGGTGTGTGTGTGTGTGTGTGTGTGTGTGGTGTGTGTGTGTGCGAGAGAAGAGAAGAGAAGAGAGTAGAGCAGAGGACAGACAGACAGACAGACAGTGTGTTTTTTTTCAAAGCGAAAATGCTTGATTAGGTTGATCTGTTTTCTTGGTTTCATTAAATGCGGGCGCTATGTAATCGAAGGAAGGGAAAAGGCCGTGTGTTACAAGCATACTCGTGAGTGAACTGGTTGATGTTCAGGCGCATTGGCAAAAAACCATAACCTGAACCTGCTATTTCCCCCCCCCCCCCCCCCCCCCCCCCCCCCCCCCCCCCATCACCCGCCCCTCCCCCACCATTTCCATTACATCTTTCGTGCAGATAATGAGATTTCTTATGTCCACATCATGAAAGTGACTTTCGGACCTTGTAAAGTGACCGTAGACCACGCACTTTAAAAGTCCAATGAATCAAAGCGCGGAGCATGTCAGAGTAACAACAGATTAAGTTTGGCTTTGGTCCGACCCGTTGAAAACTATCGTCTGCTAATCTGTCTGAACATAACGCAGTACGCATGCGTCAAGCTCGTGGCAATCTTCTGCTCGCATTGAGCAGACCGTCTGCTAGACTACGAGCGACTCGATACGCTTAGCCCGGTTGTGAAGTTGTGTCCGCGTTTTAAGGGACTGTTCTCATGTAGCCGGAAAAACGAGTCAACAAACATGTCTGTGCTACAGGTAAGCTTTTGATTCTTCAACTTTAACGCAAACTGTTTCAGTGTTGTTGAAATTTATTTTTTGATTTACAACTTAGCGATGTATCTCGACGTGTTCTATATGAGATCGACGAATCGTTGTCCCCCGCTTAGCCTGTCAGTGGAACTCCGAGACCATGTAGAGGAGTCCTTCACGGTGTTGATTGATCGTGTGATAGTAGTTTTCCTCTTGGACAAAATGCGGACAGGACAGTCGACGCCTATACAGGCGCGGAGATGACTCAAGATAAACGCTATCGATCTTTGGCCACCTGTTAACGTGTTAAATTGTGCAATAATGGGCACCGGTCTTGCCAGGCGTCAATTGGGGATCTACTGCTAGGGCAGGGAGAAACAGTGGGTGGGGGGTTTTTCTTTTTTATTTCCTTATCTTGTTCCTTTCAACTCTTTTCGCCGTTTTTTTTTTTTTTTTTTTTTTTTTTTTTTTTTTTTTTGACTGT
>JADBJO010016787.1:5000-17500 GCA_016801955.1 Conus betulinus | reverse complement strand
GCATATAGCGTTCGTTTGGAGTTATGGGCATAGAGCGTTCGTTTGGAGTCATGGGCATATAGCGTTCGTTTGGAGTTATGGGCATATCGCGTTCGTTTGGAGTCATGGGCATATAGCGTTCGTTTGGAGTTATGGGCATATAGCGTTCGTTTGGAGTCATGGGCATATAGCGTTCGTTTGGAGTTATGGGCATATAGCGTTCGTTTGGAGTTATGGGCATATAGCGTTCGTTTGGAGTTTATGGGCATGTAGCGTTCGTTGGATTTATGGGCACATAGCGTTCGTTTGGAGTTACGGGCATATAGCGTTCGTTGGATTTATGGGCCCATAGCGTTCGTTTGGAGTTATGGGCATATAGCGTTCGTTTGGAGTTATGGACGTATAGCGTTCGTTTTGGAGTTTATGGGCATATAGCGTTCGTTTGGAGTTATGGGCATATAGCGTTCGTTTGGAGTTATGGGCTTAATAGCATTGGTTTGGTGTTTACGAGCATATAGAATTCGTTTGGAGTTACGGGCATGTAGCATTTCGTCTGAAGTTATGGGCATATGGCATTTGTTTAGAGTTACAGACGTGTAGTATCGTTCGGAGCTGTAGGAGTTTTGAATTCATTACAGTTATGGTCGTGAAATGATTGTTTGAGTTATGGGCGTATCACGTTCGTTTGGAGTTAGGGGCATGTAGCGTTTGCTTGAGTTATGGGCGTCTGTGGGCATCTTACGCTAACAACTAACCTTAAGCTAACAAGGGCTAACAGCAGTGCACACTCCCTTGTGGGACGTAGCTGACTCATTCCTTCCCACAGCTGCGTCACAGAGCCAGTTCCAGCAAGGGGGCGTCCTCGGCAAAATTCCCACGCATGGGAAGATGCTGTTTACTCTCCCTCTCTGTCCCTCTCTGTCTCTCTCTGTCTGTCTGTCTGTCTGTCTGTCTGTCTGTCTGTCTGTCTCTCTCTCTGCTCTCTCTCTCTCTCTCTCTCTCTCTCTCTCTCTCTCTCTCTCTCTCTCATAGTGACCAGGGAGAGTGCAGTCTTGGTGACCAGGGATAGTGCAGATAGGATTGACCCTGCTCTCACTGAAAGCGCGTAAAGAAGACAACACTATGGTCTGCATTCATTCTTCAGGTGGGGAGATAGGAGGATGCCTTAGTGTATTATTTCCATCACAACAATCGTGTTTTCTTTTCAAATGCCCTTTCTTTGCAGTGCATCCTGTATTCAGCGCAGTAATCATAACACACACAGAGTTGTGATTCATCGATTAAAGTAAAGATGCAGCGCTGCAGCTAGCATATTGGGGGGTGGGGTAGGGGGAGGGGGGGGGGGGGGGGGGGGGGGGGGGGGGGGGGGGGGGGGTGCTCTCATACGTCACTGAGGGTGCTGACGAACTTCGCTCACAGCAATGGGGAACTTCCGATTTCGCATAGCCAGGAACACTGAAGATAAAGAATAACGGTTTGCTTTCTGGTCCTGGAGATTTCTTTTGTATAAATGATGAACAAACAGACAGACAGACAGACAGACAGACACAGACACACACACACACACACACACACACACACACACACACACACACACACACACAACACTCACACACACACACACACACACACACACACACACACACACACACACACATACACAACGATTGCAAAAGTTTGTACAGCCTTCAAGTGCCCCATCTGCAAGTAATTACACAATATAAGAAACGTGATCACATTACTCCTCTTCTCCAGCGCTAACATTGACTTCTCATCGAAACTCGGATCAAGTGCAAAATGGCTACGTTAGCAGGTTTCAAGTATTTCAAAACACACTTCCAACTTATCTGTCTTAAAAAAAAAAAAAAAAAAAAAAAAAAAAAAAACGCGCTCTATGTATATGTGCCCACTCGCACTCTTTGCTCATGCAGTAACAACCTTCTCGAACTTCCGAACTACAGTATAAGCTCTGCTGGTCAAATATCGCTTTCAGTGCGCTAAGATATGGAACAATCTGCCATCATCTCTTCCAGATCGTCCGTCCCGTTGCAATCTGCTTTCTATTCTTTCGTTCACTCCAATTTTGTTGTTGTTGTGTTGTTGTTGTTGTTGTTTGTTGTGGTTGTTGTTGTTATTGTTGTGTGTTATCGTACCCTGGCTAAAAGACTCCAGGGATCATCCGAGCAGCCAAAGCACTTGAACACTATGGTACAAATGCATCAGCTAGGGATGAGAACATTATGTGTGTGATCGTTTTTTTGATTACCCTGCCACATGGGCAGCCACACTCCGACTTCGGGGGATTTTGATGACTGATAATGCTATGCTAGGAGCTTGTCACAACTGAAGACAATCCCCGCCTAACTATGCTGAGCAAAACAACATTTTGATGCAGCCTTGGTGTTCTAGCCTATGTCAATTGGTCTGACACAGCCTTAAGCCAAGGCTGTCCAGTTTAGTAATTATTCATCATAATCCGGCTGACGAAAAAAAAAAAAAAAAAACAAACACATAAAAAATCACAAAGATAATCACAAAGGGCAAAAAATGTTAAATAAATACAAACAAAATGACAGAAACAAGCAAACAAATGATTACAAAGAGTGAAAACAAAACGACAGGCCGTCTGCACAAAACAATACTGCTTTGTATTGTACATTCAATTAGCGTTACTTTACAACTTGCTTTGAATGTTTGTATTTTGATTTGCATACAGTCATATTGCGGTCGGTTTCCCTGTCGTGGTTCACACCAGTTTGATAATTTATGGTCGTAATCTGACCGACAAACAAACAAACTAACCAGCTAACAGACCAAGGTAAAAACACAAGTTTTTTTGACAAAGTGAATGAACGTGCTATAGAAAAAAAATATCCATGAAAGAGTCAAATCTGCAAATGGACACACGAAAGGGACATCTGGTGTCCCCTATGTACAGCAAGTGACTTCTCGCCAGCTAGTCTGAAAGGGACTTTAGTCGTGGATCTCTCTCTCTCTCTCTCTCTCTCTCTCTCTCTCTGTCTGTCTGTCTCTCTCTCTCTCTCTCTCTCTCTCTCTCTCTCTCTCTCTCTCTCTCTTTCTCGTGTCTGTCCGTCTCCGGTCTGCCTGCCTGTCTGTCTGTGCTCCTCCCCCTCTCTCTCTCTGTGTGTTCTCTCTCTCTCGTGTCTGTCCGTGTGCCGTGTCTGTGTGCATGCATGTGAGCGCATGTGAATGCCATGCACGTGTTTGCCCCATGCACTGCTCACAGAGCGTCATTGTGTTATGTGTTCTTTTAGATTATTTTCTGTCCCTGTGTGTGAAAAGCCGACCGAGTGTGTGTCAGTGTGTAGTATTCAACAACAAATGTTTTTTTTTTTTTGTGTCCCCATCTCTGCGCGCCACCTCAGAGGCAGTGTCATTGACACCCCGTGCCACAGCCCGGTGTGTGTGTGTGCGTGCATGCATTGCCGAGCGCAGTGTGAATGCCATGCACGCCCCCTACTGACGTTGCTTAGTCACGTGCACGTGCGCCTGCACAGAGCGTAACCCCGACGGAAACATTGCAAGGAATGTTAAGACAGGCGGACGCAATACTGTTGTTCTTTTAGATTATTTTTTCTGACGATGAGTGAGGAGCGCCACCACGGTCACCGTCCAACGATTAGCCCCCATGGAACTCGCCGATCTACGGTGACCCTGGTACATGACAGTGCCAAGAACTTTGAGACGACCGAGAAAAACAAAATTAAATGCAAGGGGTTTCCAAACCATTAAAGAAAATACTCAGACACAAAAGGGTGCAGTTGGTCAAAATTTGAGCAACACTCTCAGAAACGCAGTGGATGAAACTATTCCCAACCAAGTGAGTCAAAACTAAAATCTAATACTGAAAAAAAACCACAGCAAGAAGGCAACAGACCTCCCAGTCCGCGAAGCACGGCGGCTGGTCCAACACACATTTAATACTGAGCAAGAAGGCAACAGAAGTGCAGCAGAACACACAAGAAGAGGAACAGCGCAGAGGTTGGTTAACCAGCTATTGCTGTTGTGATTTTCGGACGTTTTAGAGGAGAAAAGAAAAAAAAAAAAAGCTCTCACGTTGGGAATGAAAGAGAAAGAAGGGGAAGGAGAAGAAGAGGAAGAGGAAGAGGAGGAGGAAGGGGGACGACGAGGAGGAGGAGGATGTTAGCTAGGGGAAAAGGGGAGGGAGACGGGGGAGGGAGAGGAGGGAGAGGGTTTACAACCACCTCAACAATCCGAAGCACACAACATTCCCAAGCAAATGTCCTGGGTCCTTCTCGCCGCTCACATTCCGGTACCGAGAGATGCAACAACCCTGCGGCTTGGCTTGTGTTGGGTCTCTTCAGGCGGGCGTGCCGGGGTTTCAGGGAAAGCCTTTAAGCCTGTATCTCCCAGGATCTGGCTCCCACGGCCTGTGGAGCATGCTCCAACATGGGGGTGACTCGGGGCCTGTAAGCCTCCTACTGTCGCCTGGTCCCCTTCCACCCTAATCTGCCGCCCGCTTAGGAGACGAGGGCAAGCGAGTGTATTTCAATCTTCCGTCAACATAAAAAGAAAAGGAAGAGGGTAGGGAGGAGTGTGGGGAGTGGAGAAGAGGAGGGGATGGATGTAGGCGGAGGGGTGGGAGGGGGAGAGCTCTGATTTATTATTGACGTGTGATGTTCAGGTTGCGGGTGTGTCGGTCGGTTAGTCTGCATGTTGGGAGAGTCAGCTTCGTTTGGCCAATATGGCCATTTCCTGCTTCCATGGCGAAACTTCAAAACGGGAAAAACGCAGATGATGAACAACATCCACAACTTAACTGATGCAATAAGATATTTGTGGCACTATAGGGTGTGTGTGTGGGAGTGGAGTGGAGTAGTTTGAAACTTTAGTGTCTTACGGGCTCTCTCGTCTTTCCTGTACTTATGGTGTGCTACCAGACTTACCTTTTCAAGAACCAGGCACAGATGAATAACGACAGTTCTTCCGATCAATCACAAACAAGTTTACAGAAACTGACGGAATCCTATAACTCGACGTATATATATTTTTAAAACAGATGAAAAAGACAGACGAAAAGCAAGTCAGGTTTTAAACAAATGTTTCTAAGTTTTAGCCTCATTTCCTTTAAAATCCACTTTACTTTCCATATCAAGTGAACAGCAACTCAAAGCAGTAACGTTCTCTGAGTAGTAGGATGCCCCAATGGCGTTTGCACCCTTCGGTAAGTTCCGATTTTCTGTGAAGACAATGTATCCGGGACAAAAAGGCGTTCCCAAAATCACTGACAACTCACAATAAAGTTTTTCGAAGCTGTATCATTTGAGGCATGTCCTATATAAAATGTCCACAGCAGAACATCACAGGATCGACCACCTGCACTGGATATCCGACAGCACGACTGATACGCATAGTGTATTATCACCCACGTCCACCGGTCTGCTTCGGCGTTCTTTTCGCTTTCGGCCTGAAGTTTCGCACCCTGCCAATGACCTTGAGTAAAATCCAAAACAAACTTTCACCATGCTAAGAATCTGATCTAGGCCCGCCCAGACTTATCTGCTGTTGGACTGCCAAAACAAAGCTTGGCCATGTGTTTACCGGCAGCGCCATTCCTTAGCTCATGATACCAAATCGAAGAACCGTTCTTTGCCAGACCAAAGCACGTCGTGAAACGCCAGCACGCTCGAAACAGCGCCCAGACCTGTTTCATGCAACAGCATATCAGCTGGGAAAGGTAGGAAACACCAGTTTGCACGATCATTTGGCGTTAAATGTCGTCTTATAACTCCCATGTGGTACAGATCAGAATTGAGAACTTGGTGACCTCAGACTTTTGGATTCATGTGGCAGAGTGATGACCAGAAGATCATGGTCACAGGCCAACGATCCTGGTGGACTGGCAATGGCCCAGGACCAGACGGGGACTGGAACTCCGGTCTGGAGGATGGACCATGGCTGTAGTGGACAAGGTGATGATGATGATGATGATGAATACTTATATAGCGCCTATTCTCGGCTAGACGCCAAGCTCTAAGCGCTTTACAATCAACACTCGTTTACACACGGGCTGCCTACCTGGGTAGTGCCGACTGAAGAGCTGCCAGCTGGCGCTTCATTCAGTCGTTTCCCGTGTCATCCAGTCAGTATCGTTCAATATCGTTCACTCATTTTCCTTACTTCCTTCATTCTTTCCATTTCTCACTCAGGGTGCATGCTATGTGTAACGTGTCATCCATACCAACGGCCAAACTGGCCTACTCTTCCGAATGTTGGTGATGGGATTTTACGTGTGTGCAAGATGTTATGCGTGCGTTCACAGACGGAACCTCGGTTTATAGTCTCATTCGAAGGACTGTATGGGAAAGGTGACGTCAGGAAGGGAGACAATGGAGGATCGCCAGCGGACTGCAGTAGTCTGTCAGGGCACATCGCCTGGCGGGCAACAGGTCAATTCAAACCACATGGTAGTGACAGGGTACACAAGAGTTCGAGCTCCTCCTTGCGTTAAAGAACCGTGTGGGGGCCTCCGATAATAAATATTGTTATTAATTCTGCCATAATTAAGCAGCGTCGCTTATTTCTGGGTCATCTGGAAACGTGTTTATGTTCAAAGACGTGGCAGGTATTTTGAAATCATTAACGTGTAAATGTTTTTGGAAGCATGCTTATGTTCATAGACATGGCAGATAATCCAAAATCATTCACAAAATGTAAATGTTAAAACTCCCCAAACATAGAGGACGCAAGGGCAGTGAACTGTTAAGAGACTCACGGTATCTAGAGCACGGCACGATGGAGGGGCGGAGACCATCCTTCTCTTACCGCCACCTTAACTCTCCCCTGAACTGAATCAGAAACCCACTCACAGCTGAGTGGACTGCGAGGGCAAGAACAAGATACACACAAAAATGGGCGTGCGGAACCCACAGAAGTCCTGTCCTCAACTGCCGAACCAACCAGCTGGGAGCAATCCTGCACCACCTGTGACAGACAACGCATGCCAGACAACACATGCCCTGCGCGCGGCTGTGGGAAAGAATGGGTCGGCTACATCTGCAAGGAAGTATGCGTGGCTGTAATCTTACGGTCAGCTGTGAACGTCATGGGCTCACAGACGTCAATACTTCACAAATGTGTACGGGAAAACACAATTAGCGAACAAACCTGGAAGCGCACAGCAAAGGCCAACGACGTGGTGAGAAGAAACGTATCAGAGGAAAAAGAGGAAGAAGAAAAACAAGGCACCGATGAAGACGACGACAATGAAGAAGAAGAAGAAGAAGAAGAAGAAGAAGTAGTAGTAGTAGTACCAGTAGTAGTAGTAGTAGTAGTAGCAGCAGTAGTAGTAGTACTAGTATAGTAGTAGTAGTAATAGTAGTAGAAGAAGAGTAAAGGAGGAGGGGAGGGAGGAGTAGGAGGAGGAGAACAACAACAACAACACAGCAACATCAAGACCAAGAACAAGAACAATAACAAGAGCAAGAAGAAGAAGAAGAAGAAGAAGAAAGAAGAAGGTCTGTAGGAGGGCAGGCCGTCAGTGACTTCATGACAATTTGTGTTTGTATAATTTTCTCTGTTGTCACAAGTGATGGTGACAGCTAAGGTTCCCCAGCTTGGAACTACATTTTTTTTTTTCCCATTGAAGCCGGGGGCAAGAGAGGAGAAAGACTAGAAGACGACACATCAGGGAATTTCGATGACGTACTACTTAAAAGTTATCTATCCTTCTCTCTCGCGCGGCAGACAAACTATAATAGACCCAGTAGGTCTGACCAACAATGCCCTTGATTAATTCATTTTAACCGCAGTATTACAGACGAGTACCACTGGGAACTGCCCCCCCCCCCCCCCCCCCCCCCCCCTGGTCCGCCTACACACACACACACACACACACTCTCTCTCTCCTCTCTTCCCACTACCTCCCTTGAGCTTTGTTGGTTCTGGCTGCACACCAAAAATTAATACGCCAAGGTCTTGCTTAAGAGAGTGCGAGTGTTTATAGATTGGTACAATAAGATTTTGATCATTTTTTCATGTGTCAGAAAGTTTGACTCTCCTCGTTTTCCTTTCAATTAGTCATCTCAAGCTTTAATTAAGGCAGGTGGTTCCAAGCAGACAGATTTAAATCAAAGGAATGGGACTATTTGGGGGAGGGGGGGGGGGTTGTGTTAAAGACCTGAGGTTGTGTCGAGTGCGAAGGACTGATATGTGACGTCAGCTAAGGGGGAAGTTCATGTACTTGAAGATCGAAAATGACGTCATCGGTGGAAAGAGAGAGAGAGAGAGAGAGAGAGAGAGAGAGAGAGAGAGAGAGAGAGAGAGAGAGAGAGGGGGAGACAAAGACAGACAGAGAGACACAGAGAGAGGGGTGAGATTCTTTTGAGCATCATCATTTAATTGAAACGATGGCTCTATTTATGCCTCAAAAATGTTACTGGATGATGGTGATGGGAGGTGGTGTTGTTCTTTTGATCAGTCATCATTGAATTTAAACGCAAGCTCAAACTAATGCTAGACCTCAAAAATCTTACATGGATTATGATTTGGGGAGGGGGTGTTCTTTTGTTCAGTCATCATTGAATTTCAAATACAAGCTGAAACTAATGCTAGGCCTCACAAATCTTACATGGATTATGGTTTTAGTGATTTGGTGCCAAATTCTAATTGTGGCGTGTAACCTTCAGGACCCCGGGAAGAAACAAAGCCCTCGTGACTGCTGTGTCTGTTCCCGCTTAAAAACCCTTGTTAGCATTGAGCGAGGTTCGGCGACTGCTTCAAGCTGTTGGAGGTTGTTGTCAGAGAAGGAAAGTACGGCGGTGGGGGGGGGGGGGGGGGGGGGGGGAGGAGAGAGTTGTGGGGGGAGTGCGGGAAGTTGGAGGTCAGAGTGACAGGGGGGGGGGGGGGGGGGGGGGGGAGGTCGATGAAGGGGGTTGCGAGGCGGTTACCCTTTACCGACCGTAACCTTCTATTCCCGAGTCGTGTCTGTGCATCCAGGTATTCTGTCTCTGTCTGTCTGTCGGTCCGTCTGTCTGTCTGTCTGTCTGTCTCTCTGTCTCTCTCTCTCTCTCTCTCTCTCTCGTCTAGCACGTTTTTTGGGTTTTTTTTTTGATAATCTTAGTAGTGGTGGTAGTAGCAGTAGTGGTGGTGGTGGTGGTGGTGGTGGTGGTAGTAGTAGTAGTAGTAGTAGTAGTAGTAGTAGTAGTAGAAGCCTCTCTCTCTCTCTCTCTCTCTCTCTCTCTCTCTCTCTCTCTCTCTCTCTCTCTCTCTCTCGTTACCACGTTTTCCTGATAACTTTAGCAGCAGCAGCAGCAGCAGCAGCAGTAGTAGTAGCAATAGTAGTGCAAACTGTTGCTGATTGTTTCTGTATGTGTTTTATCATGATAATATATGTGCATGCATTGTTGCTGTTTGTCGTCGTATTGTTGTTACTCTCTTGCGGTTTACTCTCTTCGAAAGTCAGGGACAGATTTCAAGACGAAGTGCAGCCGAAAAACTTTCCTTGCCTAATAAGGTTTGTTTTGTCTTCGGTTCTTCTTCCCTCGCTACTAACATGGATGATAAGTTGAGCGTGTTTTTTTTTATAAAGTGTATAAGTGTCGAATATCATCTGGCAATGAAAAGACATTAAATAACCCACTGAACTGAACTGATCTCTGTGTGTCTGTGTCTGTCTCCATGTGTGAAAAAAGATACTGGTCTCCTGACGAGAATACAAAAATCACTTCATTTCTGTATGCCCTAAATATGGTAAGATTGACCTGAAGGGACGCTTCAGAACTGTCAAATGTTAACAACAAGAACTTGGCTGACGCCCGTTCCTCAAACCCCTTGCTGCAACTTCCAGAGAAATCTGGCAATGTGTACTTTATTACGGCTGAAACTTAGAAGGATGCCCAACGTTTCTGCGTTTGTGTCGAGGGACACTAACTGAACGAATTTTTACTGAGCTCTCTCCTTTTGTCTCCTTTGGGCCTTTTTGTGTTTAGTAATTGCTGATCGGTTATTTGATTAACCTTTAGTTTATTTGAAAAAAAAGATATCAGCCGACAGATCCGTTTTAAACTATACTTTTTTCATTAAAGACGGTTACTTGATACTCACAGTTTTCACTTCGTTCACTTAAACCTGTGTCATTTGGTTTCCATCTCACAGTAACACCATCAACACAGACCCTCGTTCTGCTCTATGTGCCCAGTTCACACTGCAGTCACAGCACTGAGATCCCCTCAGGACGCCTGATTTTGACCGTTTTGAATTAATTTTCCTTAAAAACCTAAATCCTGCAGAGTTTATTGTTGTTTTTGTACAGTGAAATAGAGCCATCGTTCATTTTCTTGATGATAAATGTTTTTAAAGGTCAAAACAATTATTTTATTGCTGTTTGATTGAGTTGAAAATGACACACTTCGAACAAGGAGCACGGATTCAGTGCTTGAAGTCGCCAACGGGTTGGTTGCTTTCTCTTCAAATTAACCAATGAAATCGACTGTTAGTAGCCTGCTAACTGGTATGATATGAAGTAGGAAAGACTCTATTGGTACACTGTCACCACTGGTTCAAAATTCTCCAGGAAATTCGGTCATATTCATTTTTTAGAAGACAGTCGCTGTCGTTGTCGCGACATGTCCTCAGCGACAGCTCGCTTTTCGCGAGAATTTTCCGCCCCACGTCGCCGAGTGGAAAGTCGGGCGCCGCGATCATTCTCGCGGCGTGTTGCGAAAAAAGATAAACCGCTCATTCCTCTAGCTGTTTGATGTACAGAGAGGGATCATGCATGTTATACACCGTGAGATCGTATTCTGTAGAAGATTTTTATTGTTATTATTTATTGATGTATAGGTCCGTATCTATCTTGATAACCGCTGTATCCCATCCTGCCCACATCTTCCTTTCTCTGTGTAAAGGCCTCTGGCCTTCACCATTAAGCAGAGTCAGCATTAGTGTGTGTGTGTGTGTGTGTGTGTGTGTGTGTGTGTGTGTGTGTGTGTGTGTGTGTGTGTGTGTGTGCCTGCCTGTCTGTCTGTCTGCATCTCTCTCTTCTTTATATCCATCTATCTATCTATGTCTATCCACTCTATGTTAAGACACAGGACTCTCTCTCCCCTCTTGTCTCCTCTCTCTGTCTCTCTCTCTCTCTCTCTCTCTCTCTCTCTCTCTCTCTCTCTCTCTCTCTTCTGTATATGCATCTATCTATCCATATTTATCCACTCTATGTAAAGAAACACAAACTCTCTCTCTCTCTCTCTCTCTCTCTCTCTCTCTCTCTCTCTCTCTTCTGTATATCTATCTATCAATCCATATTTATCCACTCTATGCAAAACACCAGGGACTCTCTCTCTCTCCCTCTCTCTCGCTCTCTCTCTCTCTCTCTGCCAACTCCAATCTCTCTTCTCTCTCTCATCTCTCTCTCATCTCTCTCTCCTCTCTCTCTCTCCCTCCTATGCTCTCTCTCTGGCTTCAGTCTCTCTTGCTGGAATCCTGCTCAATCCTTCATGGCTCTCTTCTGTTAGAGCCAGCCTGTCTGTTGCAATGTAACCTCAGTCTCCGGGTTCTCTGTTGAAACAGCCCTCTTCAATGGCCATCGTGGAGTGCCATACCAATCTTCGACAGAGCGCCAGTTCAGAGCAGCGCTGGGTTTGCAATGTAACCTCAGTGTCGGGGTTCAAGTTCACAGTGCAGAAAGATCGTGGTCGGCATTTATAGTTGGTAATGACAGAGCTGCCCTTTCTGGCACTATCTGACTAAGGCTGCGCCACACACACACACACACACACACACACACACACACACCACACACAACCAGAGAGGAGAGAGAGAAGAGAGAGAGAGAGAGAGAGAGAGAGAGACCGACAGACGAGATAGACGACAGACAGAAGAGAGAGACGACAGACAGACAAACAGACAGAACAAGAGAGAGAGAGAGAGAGAGACAGACAGACAGGACAGACAACAGACAGACAGAACAAAGAGAGAAGAGAGGAAAAAGACAGTTGTCGGACAGACAACGAGAGTAAAGGAGAGGTGTGTGTGTGGTGTGTGTGTGTCCAAAGAGAAGGTGTGGTGGCTGTAAATGTGTGTGTGAAAGAAAACGTGGTGAGTGAAGAGGGGAAAGTGTGTGTGTGTGTGTGTGTGATGTGTGTGTGTGGGTGTGTGTGTGTGTGTGTGTGTGTGTGTGTGTGTGTGTGCGTACGCGCGGGCGTGCGTGTGTGCGTGACGTGCGTGCGTGTGTGTGTGTGTGTGTGGCTGTGTGTGTGTGTGTGTGGTGTGTGTGTGTGTGTGTGTGTGTGCGTGTGTTTCGGGGGAAGGACGCTGGGGTGAGGGAGGGAGAGGTTTGAGAGAGTGGGGGATGGAAGTAGGCAAACAGGCATAGACGGAGATTAAATCAGAAATGAACATAAACGTACGCAAGCATACGCATCCATTGCTCCCAAGGGTGAGTTGCATCGTTTTGCGTATATATATTGTTTATATATATATATATATATATATATATATATAGTGTGTGTGTGTGTGTGTGTGTGTGTGTGTGTGTGTGG
>JADBJO010016786.1:32500-39585 GCA_016801955.1 Conus betulinus | reverse complement strand
GCAAAGTCATGGTTTTGCCTTATGTTGATCATAAAACAGTAGATTTGTATCAATAGCGATCATGCAACATTCATGGACAGACTATGTATGTCATCAGTTATTGCCATCTGGCAAAGATCATGCACATCTATCTATCTATGTATTTTAATTTTTACAGAGAAATATATCTATATATCTATTTCTCTATAGATCTATCTATCTGTCTGTATCTATATACCTTTGTATGGGTGATGATTATGCATACTCTGTTTTACAATGATTCTTGACATTTCACTGATGATAACAGCTGATGATTATATATACTCTGTTAATAATGTCACAGTACTGCCTGCAAATACAAAGGACAAAAATAAACACTGGCTTCTTTACTGCCCTCATTTTCTGTGCTTCCTTTGTGGCATCCCACTCCCTCCAGCAGTCATCCTGCTTCCTCTACACAAAGTGACCGGGTGATTTCCGACTTGGTCCCAGTATCTGCAGTTCGTAAAGACCTATCAATGTTATCAAACGGACACCAGGCTATCCACCAGGGAGACCATGCTCTGTGACCAGTCACTTTAGGGGTGCAAACTTTCGAGCTGAAATCTGGTTCAGTGTACACACACAGCACCAGGCAACTTCCTAGAGTCTGTGATCCCTCTGAAAACTAAGGGCTGAAGGAAAGCACACTTTGCTGTTGTTCTGGCGTAAACATTATTACAGAAAGAATCACCACTAATGACAATCTTTAAAATGAAACAATGCTGAAAGAAAAACTTTCGTCAAGAATCATCATACCAGTCAACCCAATGGGATGAGCAAATGGACGAAATGATAATGGAGCCCTGGATCAATGAGTATTTCAGTAAGTAGCGCAGAGCTTATTTTGCCATTCGGGGTCTGTTTTTGTGCTCAAGAGCATGCCACAAAATCATCACTGATGGTAGGAAGCATGCCACGAAGGGAATGAATACCACTCCACCACTTACCCATGGAGGAACAACTAAACGTCTCCAACTGTTTGATATCTCTCTGAAAGAATCATTCAGGTTCAATCTGTCAGCTCTGTTGAAGATGTGGAGTCAGGTGGTGAATATTCCTTTCCTAGAACAAGCAGCGCACTTCAAAATGTCTCTACTTAGATCATCGCGGCTTGGGACAGTACCGTGTCATTAAATGTGGATTCTGAAAAAGCGCAGACAGTGGCTGGAGACAACACCAATGCAAAGTTCACTGCAGCAGTTAATGTGACAACAGCAGAGGACGCAACGACAGCAGACAACGTAACAACAGCAGATGAAGCAACAACAGCTTATTGTGACATCAACTCCGATGATGACATCAAATCTCAGAAAGCAACTTCCGGAACTCCTACAGAGGCTCTGACATCATTGTCCCAGTCTGACACTGTGAGGTCAAAGATCTCAGGATGGACAGAACTGTTAAAGTTTCAAGTGCGTTGCAACAGAAGAGTGTTGTACCCAAGGTTTACCTTCATTATCTTTGTGGCTTGTATTTCTGTCTTCTACTACATGGACTTGGCACGTGTGACTGCAAGAAAGTGTGACAATCAAATCTTCACATTCTTTTCTCTGTTTATTTCAGTCTATTTACACCATACTGCAGTGACAGCTCCTTGGTGAAACTGAAATTCTTACTGAAACAGCACCATATTGGATGTAGATTCATTTCTTATCCCTGATCAATCTTCTGTTGTTGTTTTTTAATGTTGGTGGTGCACTCTATGAAACTTGTAACTGTGAAGTAAATCATATTCATACATGTGTGTGTGTAACTCTTTTCCTACTTAGTCTTACAGCTTACCGGTACTCAAGGTTGGATATGATAACATCTGACACAGCTAGAACTTAAGACATCCTAGTCATCATTCTGTAATGCCAATAACTGCGTCTGGGTGGCTGTTTGTCAGACTTCTGCACAATACACACCGTTCATAATATCAGTCCATCTTAGACAATATCATATCCCCAAGCTGATGGAAGCTGAAGCTGACCTGAAAATCTACAAGTCTTTTCACTGCTTTTTTTCCCATTTGATCGCTGACATCCAAAGGTATGCCACACTAAAAAAAAAAAAAAAAAAAAAAAAAAAAAAACAGCATACAAAAAGCAAACTGAATAAACTGATACCCAACACACAGAAATGCACAGTGGAATTTTTTTTTTAAATGTCAAGATCCATCCAGAGCACATGCTTAGTGAGTAAGCACTGCAATTGCTAAGCTCATTTTATTTTTTTCTACTCAATATTGTCACTATTTTTCAGTGTATGTTCAATATGCACATCTAATAAAAACAAATATATACATATATATATATATATTGTTGAATTATAACTTGACAACTTAGATGCAATATGACCAAAACTGCAGGAATCCAAATCTCTCTAGAATGCATGACACCAGAAAATTTTTTTGTTGAGAGAGAAAGGATAGAAAACGGCACTGCCCTGCAGTCTCTGGCCAGTAGTGAACTCTATATATGCAGCACTGTTCTGCAGTCTCTGACCAGTAAGAAACTCTATATATACAGCACTGTTCTGCAGTCTCTGACCAGTAAGAAATCTCTATATATGCAGCACTGTTCTGCAGTCTCTGACCAGTAAGAAAACTCTATATGTGCAGCACTGTTCTGCAGTCTCTGACCAGTAAGGAGCTCTCTACATGCAGCACTGTTCTGCAGTCTCTGACCAGTAAGGAGCTCTCTGCATGCAGCACTGTTCTGCAGTCTCTGACCAGCAAGGAGGTCTCTATATGCAGCACTGATCTGCAGTCTCTGACCAGTAAGGAGCTCTCTATATGCAGCACTGATCTGCAGTCTCTGACCAGTAAGAGCTCTCTATATGCAGCACTGATCTGCAGTCTCTGACCAGCAAGGAGCTCTCTATATGCAGCACTGATCTGCAGTCTCTGACCAGCAAGGAGCTCTCTATATGCAGCACTGATCTGCAGTCTCTGACCAGTAAGGAGCTCTCTATATGCAGCACTGATCTGCAGTCTCTGACCAGCAAGGAGCTCTCTATATGCAGCACTGCTCTGCAGTCTCTGACCAGCAAGGAACTCTATATATGCAGCACTGCTCTGCAGTCTCTGACCAGTAAGGAGCTCTCTAGATTTTTGCTGTAAAATAGATCACTGAATAAACTGATGTCAGCAGGTCAAGATTCTCAATAAACCTTCTAAAAGTACTAAAAAGTAATTAGTAAAAGTGTTCAGTTTCTTCTTTCGCACTTCAAACTGATCATTATTCTTTCTTTCACCATACTATGTACTATTTAAAGAAATCTTATAAACTGAAAGACAGAGGCCTCATCAAACAATCAACCATTGTCTAGATTCACAGCACCCGCTAGACTTCCCCTCTGTCTCATCTCAGACAGAGTTTTACTTACAATATCAATGGTCGATTCTCTAACAAGTTCGCTTTGGTCTCGTTGACTGAGTTTAGGAAATCCTGGATATCAGTGAGGAAGCTGGAGAAG
Organism: Conus betulinus; assembly: GCA_016801955.1. Classification (NCBI taxonomy): domain Eukaryota; kingdom Metazoa; phylum Mollusca; class Gastropoda; order Neogastropoda; family Conidae; genus Conus; species Conus betulinus. Next base: position 36,105 of record JADBJO010016786.1, on the reverse strand, counting down.
ACACACCGGTGCCTACAAACATGTCGATCATGTCTCCAAACACGATGATCATCACTGGAAGTGCGGCGCCATTGGCTGCTGCACCCAGAGAGCCAATCACCATCAGCAGCCGATCCCAGCAATCCGAAAAACGGAACTGAAAACAGTCAACAAGTGAACATGTCAAAATACATTTTTCATGACAGCAGACGGCAAGACGAGATGTGAACAAAGTATAGAAGCAGAGTGCATACATACAAATGTACATGCTCACATACACCACTTTTGCATACATTTTTACATCATACGCATACAGATATCCATACCCACAACCTTAAGGCACACAAACTTACCCAAATGCTAGCCATCCAAGTACTGCAAACTTACTTTGTCTATCATGATGTACAGTTTATTTGTTTGTTTTCTTGCATTAATATCCATGATACTGGTTAATGAGAAAAATATTAGCTGGTAACCAAATTAAATGGTCTATCAGCTTTCTAAACACAAAACCTTAGACACACTTGATGGTTTGATATGATGTATGATGCATTTGTTTTGTAAAATGAAATTCATATGCAAATTATATTGCTTTTATGCATTTTACATTCTCTCTCTTTCATAAAAGTGTGTACACAAAAACGGCACCTGAAAACGATATGTCAGCACTGTAGTGCACTTTCAAACTGAATCTACAGCAAGGCTTCTTGCCACAGAAAGTAGTCTCAATGTCATGTATGCACATAAACACCTAACTAATAATGAAAAAAAAAAAACACAAACGCAACTTAGAGGATATTTTGGTGATAATTTGACCCAAAGCACTCAAACAGTATGAGAAACACAAACGGAAAATAATTTGTTTTAAAACTTGGTTTTCTTAAAAATCAGGAAGGAGATCATTCAGCTGGTCACTTAACAATATTCCATCTTGCACCCATGCAATGCTCGGGCAGGACTGAATAGTGCAAAGGACCCACACTTGATGAATGGCTGGGAGACATCATTTGATGCAATCAAACTACTTTCACTCTGAAACTATGCAGTGATATTTCACACACCTGACACAGCTTAAAATAAAAGATTTGCTTATAATGTCTTGAACCTTTGAAAGACCTGAACTGTGTCTGCCGTTTACAGTCGAACACAAAGGTATGTAAAAAAACAGAATAGCATCAAAACAGTTTCAGTCCAAAGGTACATGATATGTGGAATTTTAGATAAAATGCCGAGCAATCTATGTTGTTTCAACCATGTGACACTTTCCACATCTTAAAAAAAAAGGTTTTCCAGATATCAAGTTGGAAAAAAGTATGCATATCATGTACTCAATTTCTCAGGTACTCCATACCATAATCAATACTCATAGACAAAGCCAAGACAAGATAATGTTGCTTATAGCCCAGCCAACCGCAAAGGGCCACATCAGGGCTATCACCACGTTAAAATCAACTCACAAGTCAGTCATTCACACAATTCTTTAAAATATATCCAAAAACCCCATCCGAAAGTTTGTTAAAAATCTTTCCACTGTAAAATCTCAGATCCGATGAAAAATGTTAATCTCTTTCAAGAACTCAAAGATCGCATCAGGCGGAACATCTCTGAAAAAGGTTTTCATGGAATCTGCTGTAAAATGTTTGTGTGTCACATATCGTGCAAGTCCCAACACTCTAAAAGAATATGTTTCATGTGAGTGGCACATGACACGGAATGCACCACAGAGCTTCTTCACTCTTTAAAAGGTATGAATGGGTAAAAATAAGAATGGCCGGTGTGCAGCCGGCACAGAACTGTTTCTTCTTTACGACCACCAGATGTAGATGAGAGGAACTCCTTAAGGTTTGGACAGATCTGAAAGAGTTTGTTATCCATCTGTGTATTCCAGTCCTCCTGCCAGAGGTCTCTGACATAATCGTTAATTTTGACAGACAAAGATCTTTTCTTTCCAAAAACCCTAACAACATAGAGCAGACTCCCAGACACCCACCGACTCTCTTGATTCCCTCACCTCTTTTAAATCTGAACTTAAAACTCACCTCTTCTTGTGGCAACAAGTCTGTTGTGGAACACCATCCTAAACAGTAAGTACTCCATCACAGGTGTGACATGGTTGACTATGTAAGTCTGCAATGTGTATATATAACTATATAATGGTGCAAGGTGTATGTATGTGCTGCAGCACAGAAATGTGTATGAATGTGCTTGTTTTTTGCACACAGAGTTTGTTAATAAATATTTTGGTGTGTGTGTGTGTGTGTGTGTGTGTGTGTGTGTGTGTGTGTGTGTGTGTGTGTGTGTGTGTGAGACTGTGAGTGTGTGTGTGTGTAATATAGATATAATGTTTTACTTAGAAATAATGTGTGTTCTATACATACTGTTTGTGTAAACCCCCAAGAACAGTTTTCAGGACAGTGTGCTGCTACACCAGTGTCCAATGTCACTATCATCATAAGAAGCCACACCTCCCCCATCCTGTCCCAGTCACATTACTCTACAGGTAGTGACCAACACCAGGTCGCCATGTGGCAACCCATCATAGAAGTAGCTGCACTGCTCTTGAGCCACTTGGCAGAGCTCTGCAGCACAGCCTATCCTAAGCATCATCACGGTTCATTTTCTGTCCACGCCCTACATTATTTTTGGAACCGTCCACAGCAGTTGGAAAGAGGGGCCAGTGTGCCATCCCTGCTTTGAAGCAGTAGGCTCATAATTTCTTTTTTTTTTTTTTCTGATGGTGAAAGTAATGTTTCAAAGCGCTATTCCTTTCCTTTATCTATTGTCCTGAGCTCAGTTTGTGATCAAATCCCACACAACCAAGGAATGTTACTTAGACCATTAGATGAAATGAAATGCTGCAATTTATTGAAAACTTTACTAATCAATAAATTTGGGGGGGGCTGGGGGGGGGGGGGGGGCAAACATCACAATGGCTTTTGAATATGACCTGTTTGTAGTTTCTAGAGCTGGAAGATTATGGAGCATCTGAACATGCCCCTGACTGAAAAAGCCAAAACTGATTCCTGGTGAAGAAAAACTAAATTTCAGAACACTTACATTCACTGCAGTATCATCGTGCGTTAATGCTACAGGCAACACAGCTGACACTAAAGTGTGTCTAACGACAGATACAAACAGAAGGACTATTTCAATAAACCTGACTACAAGTTCACTGCATTTCTTGTGCAAATCTGAACAAGCTATGCCACGATCATGAGAAAAAGATTAATGTGACAACAGTAACTGGGAATTTCTAGAACCAGTATGCTGACAAGACACACAGCAGAGTCAGATCATCAGCATGGATTACTGCCCTAAAACAATCAGAAAATATAGGCAGAAAGTCATAATGAGAGGTCAAACAGTGGAGGATACAGTGGTTTTGGTTGCTTTTCAGACCTTGTTTGGATGTACTAAGAAAGAAATTCTCTTAGAAAACTTAAATCTTTGACAAATCTGCTGAAATGTCTTGAAAACTCCCAACACTGAGCATCTGAAGAGTGGCAGTCAGTGCATCGATTATTACTACAGTATGTCTGTGAACGAACTGAAAGTTCTCTCAGGCTTCACTGATGAAAACACTGCACTCTCTTTCCCTGTCTCTCTCTGTCTCTCTCTCTCAATGC
>JADBJO010016786.1:22500-30000 GCA_016801955.1 Conus betulinus | reverse complement strand
CATCTCGTACAATGGCTAGCCAGGCGTTACGGTGTACCGCAATGGCGGACTGTGTGAACCTCGCAGAACATTAGTCAGCGTCCGGTTATTTTGTAAGGTCAGACGGTAACACTAGTATCGTGTAACAGAACCATAGTTGATTCACTGCTGCTGCTGCTGCTGCAGATCGGACCTATCAATGAAACAACGGTGTGCGTGCACTCAGTGATGATGATGCCTCCTCCCTTCAGAGAAAGTACATTTGGTGCACTTGATACTCTGTGTGTGTGTGTGTGCGCGCGCGCTGTGTGTGTGTGTGTGTGTGTGTGTGTGTGTGTGTGTGTGTGTGTGTGTGTGTGTGTGTGTGTGTGTGTGTGTGTGTGTGTGTGTGTTTCTATGGTAACGTGTGTTCACAATAAATAATATAATACCAGATCCTAAAACAGCAGTAACAAGACTAAACAGTTCACTGCGACAGTAAGCTTATGTAATAGGCCTACAAAGTTAACTTAGCGAAAATGGAAAATAAAACAAAAGCGCCAAACTGATCTGGACTGCGGCTTCCTGTTTGCAAGAAACAACCAGTGAAAAGTACACAACGAAACTGCAATTAGTGCTCAAAGCAGGCCTATACATCTGCAAGTTTTTTTGTTTTTTTTTTCTGTCCCAACCTCTGCTCTACCTCAGAGCATCAGAGGCAGTGCACGCACGCCGCTCATTCCGACACCCCGTCCATAGCCACAGCCCGGTCGGCCCCGCCGCAGCCCCGGCAACCGGCAATCTACTGGGAGCAGTCAAAGTCAAGTCGTCAAGAGGCAACCCCACCGGAGGAGACACTGCACTGCTGCCGAGTCAATTTGGTGGTGTTCAGTGGCGCCTGTTCTGATCTAACATATGCAGGACACCACCACCTACTAAGCCCCCTACTAACGACAATAATTGCTTGGTCGCGGAGCCGGCGTGAGTGGCTCTTCCTCCGGAGGGCGCCACCACGTCCGTCCAACGACAGCCCGCATGGACTCGCCGATACCGGTGACCTCGACGGAACCAAACCAAGACCAAAGACATGGAGAGGACATCGAAAATTGAGGTCACCATGACAGCAGGGCATGAAGGGCACAGAAGAATTTGAGACTTTTTTTTTTTTTTTAATGCTGATCGATGAGAATGGGGTACATCTGCAAGTTGAGTTGTAGCAGTGAACTGAGTAAAAGCGGTGCTAGTAGCAGTAGCGGTTGTTGTAGTTAGTAGTTATAACAGCAATTGTTGAAGTGGTTGTAGTGGTAATAGTAGTACTAGTAGTAGTCGTGCCGTTTCTAGTAGTCAAGTAGTTGTTGGTGTGGTTGTAGTGGTGGCAATGGTAGTACCAGCAGCAGAAGTACTAGTACTAGCAGTAGTTTAGTGACAGGTTTGTAAGACTAGGCCGTTAAGCCTATTAAAGTGTCTTCTCATATCAACATTACTTTGGGAATAATAGGCCTATTATGCCAACTGTTAGCATTAACAGAGCTATCAAATACATCCGTACAGTTTCGTTGTTATTGTTGTAGTTGTTGTTGTTGTTGTTGTTGTTGTGTGTGTGTGTTTGTGTGTGTGTTTTTTTTCTTTGCTACCATAAGTGTTGTTGTTGTTGCTGTTGCTGTGTGTGCGCGCATGTGTGTGTGTGTGTGTGTGTGTGTGTGTGTGTGTGTGTGTGTGTGTGTGTGTGTGTGTGTGTGTGTGTGTCTTTGCTATTATCACAGAGTCACACACACACACACACACACACACACACACACACACACACACACACACACACACACACACACACACACAGGTCAACCCCAGCCGTTCACAAGGGCGATTTCAATGGTCAGTCTTAAGGTACAGTAATCGCCTTGTTCTAGAGTGATGGCCTTGTTCTAAAAGGCTCGCCTTGTTCTAAAACGTGATGCCAAGCGTCAGGAAGGCTTGAAGATTGTAAAACCATCAACGGCCCCATGGTGGACTGCACGATGGGCGAACATTCTTAGCCCTCCCGTTCACCCCTGTCACCCCCACTCACCCCCACTCCTCACATTTCCGTGCCCCTTCCCCCCCCCCCCCCTTCCCCCCCCCCCCCCCCCCCCCCCCCCCTCCACGAGCAGTTGGTCACTAATAAATCAGACCTTGATAATGTCCAGTGCCTGGCATTCTCTCACTATGGAAGCAACAAGTGTCAATGCCGTGCCACGCCACGGTTATTCAGTTCAGACTCGGGCAAGAGCTTATATAAACTAAAGATATCAACTTCCGTTCTCTCCCTCCCCTGGCATCCTCTGTTTCCGTCAAGGTGTTGCTGGGCCCTCTCGGCCTTCGGGCCTCGCCTCATTGATCATGATGTTAAGGTATGTGAACTTCTGTGTTTCGGTGTATCTATTTCTATTAGTCCAGACAGAGAAGGTCTTAGTTGAAAGTTAAAATTCCTGGGAATGTCTTTTATAAATTATTGTCAAAAATAAATACATGCGTAAACTCTAAGAGCCTGTTCATTGAAAGAATGTTATTTTATATTCTGACTCGTCCTATCCTCTGTGTGGTATGTTTCTGAACGTGTATGAAGAAGGTTCTCTAACATCTCACACTGTTCCATCAACCGCACACTAGCTCACTTTCAGCCCCGTATCTCTGAGTGAAGGATTCTCTCTCTCTGTCTCTGTCTGTCTGTCTGTCTGTCTGCCTGTCTGTCTGTCTGCATGTCTGTCTGTCTGTCTGTCTGTCTGTCTGTCTCCCTCTCTCTCTGTGTGTGTGTGTGTGTGTGTGTGTGTGTGTGTGTGTGTGTGTGTGACGATAACGGTACATAGGAATCCTAGTCATTAGTCAGTTGCAGTGTTGATTTATCAACACGCCACAATAGCATGAGTAAGATCCTTAACATCCCCAAACGCTTCTGAGTAACATCCCCTAACACATCAGAGCACAAATTCCGTTTGTGTTATACTACCATGTAGTTTTCAAACGTACTAATGTCGGGTGCAAACTTGGAGCTAAATTGTATCAATTCATTCCGTTTATCAACAGCCCAGAAAGCGAAAGAAATTTTTCTTTTGTGTCCGCATATTTAACAAACAATTTTCTCGTTACGTCAGTGAAAGGTGAACGGAATAAGGTATTCGGAAGAATATTAATTTATAATCTTATACGCGTAAATAAAGTCAACGCTCATTCTTCTTTTTCTCGCAACGAATGCAAATGAAAGTACTTCGTGTAATAGCATTTAGTCTGAACCTGTCTTTCAAGAAGTTATGGCTAGTCCTAATCCTTTAGAGAGGTAAACCAGGCCAGCCGGCAATGACACTGACGAGGATATCAATTCTTAGTTCTCTGTCTTTTCCTTGTAGCTCATATTTTCGTACTCTAACCAATTAGGTGGCCCCACACCCAACTTTCTTCCCGCTAGATTGGTGCAAAACCTGGGTCTAGTTCCTCCATTTGTCTTGACGTCATTGATTGGTGCTCTTCCAGACAGAATGAAAACTCAGTCTAGTTCCTCCATTTGTCTTGACATCATTGATTGGTGCTCTACCAGACAGAATGAAAACCTCGGTCTAGTTCCCCCCATTTGTCTTGACGTCATCGATTAGTGCTATCGCAGACAGAATGAAAACCTCTGTCTAGTTCCCCCATTTGTCTTGACGTCATTGATTGGTGCTCTCGCAGACAGAATGAAAACCTGGGTCTAATTCCCCCATTTGTCTTAACGTCATTGATTGGTACTCTCGCAGACAGAATGAAAACCTGGTCTAGTTCCCCCATTTGTCTTAACGTCATTGATTGGTGCTCTCGCAGACAGAATGAAAACCTCGGTTTAGTTCCCCCGTTTGTCTTAACGTCATTGATTGGTGCTCTCGCAGACAGAATGAAAACCTAGCAGCGTTCAACAATGATCTAGGGGAAACTCAACCTGACATTGCATGGTTCCCAATGTGTTTCAAGAACAAACTTTACGGACGATCTTAACTTGAAGCAGATCGCCCCTGTGTATGTGTCAAGGTGTACTGTAAGGCAGGGGTGGTGTGGGGAGGGGAGCGAGTGGAAAAGAGGTGGGGGAACTGGTGGATCATAAAAAGGTCAACAATAACACTGACCTGTCTGTTGACCAGTGCTGCCTCCATTGCTGATCGAAGATTCAGCGTGGGCAGACGCTCCATTCTCAGATGCTTCAAATTTCTTCATACTTTTTAACTCTGCCATCTTTCCAGTTTGTCTGCTTCGTTCGTCCTCGTCCGTGCTCTAAGTCTTGACTGTGTATAAAATCCGCCAACGATCTGAGTAGTCTGATGACTAGTCTGAATATTTCGGCGTCTTTGCCAGGTTCAGAGTCTTGTCAGTTGATGGGAAGTGTTGAACTGCCCGGGTCCCTGCTTGTCAGCTGCCGCTGAAACATCGTAACAGACTTATTAAGAACAGTTCAACTGTAAAACTTTGTTATTGACAGGTGTCAAAAGGCAGAAAAGACATGATAGAAAAAAAAAAAAGCCATTGCAATCAGAGACAGACAGACAGAACGAAACGAAACGAAATTTTATTTTACCAGGATAATAGATAAGTATATAAATACTTTTTTTCCACCCAGTCCCACAGACAGACAGAGAGACAGACAGACAGACAGAAAGAAATGATGATGTGAGAAGAGAGGGGAAGGGAGACAGAAGAGGAGAGAGGGAGGATCCAGTGACAACGAAAGAGGAGGAGAAGGGTCGAGATGGTGGTGGGGGTGGGGGAGGGGGTGCACAGAGGGAGAAGCAAAACGGAGACAGTTGGAGAGAGCTGTCACAAGGGGAACCAATGAAGGTGTAGGACAACATGGTAGTGACTGCAAAAAAAAGAAAAAAAACAACAACAACAACACAACAAGTACATAAATTAGCAAAATCAGTTCAGCTCCCCAGTCACAGTCAGTATGCCCATGGCAGTGTAGGAAAGAATGGAATTGTGAAGACGGTTCAAAAACAGAGCAGGAAATGGAGAGAAGGTAGGGAGGACGTGGATGGGAGGAGAGTTAGACGTTAGCTGGATATTGTAAACCGAAAAGTGGTGTGTGGAGGTAGGGGGGATGGAGGGGGGGGGGGGGGGGGGGGCGCAAGGGTTGAAGCCTAGCAAGATTAATATCAGCTTTACTGAGGGTAACAGTTTCTACGGGTTGTCCAACTGACCCCTCTAGATGTTGGAATGATGGCTCTCTGTTGGCTATCCAACTAAAAGTCAGACTGCACTGACCACAAATGTATTCCGGACCATTTTAAGCCTTAATTGGTATAATTCCCTTCTGATGATAACCCGGTTGGCTTTTTTTTAGGGCTGTTCGTCCAAAAGCCAGCTTTGCCTAAAAACGAGACTACTTTTCCATCAACCACCAATAGTTAGTGAAAGATTGTACGTCTAAATGCCAGACTTACCCAGAGACAGGATGCTCTCACAGCTACCTCTAACAGCCCTTAAAAAACAACTTTCAAAAAGGACACGTAGTACCCAAGTGCCCATGAGGAACGGTACGGTCATGTAAAGTATTGTGGAGATCCAATGGTCCAAATGGGTCGTAGGTGATGCTCAGCTTTCCAGGGAGAACTGTGGGCCTGACTGTGGAAGTAGGTCTGCTGGGTTCTTTCGTTTAAACTACCTGGATTTCTGCTGACCAGTTTCTCAATAAGGAATAAGGTAGGATTCCATATCCTTACTGTCTTCATCGGTAGAGCACCAGCCTTTGATCGTGACATTGCGTGCGGGAGTGGTCTGGTAGATTGCAATGGTTAACTGCAGGTTAATTGTCAGTCTTGTAATTAATGTCAGCTTGATGTTCTATGAACCTGACAAAAATACACCTGAGGGTAACTCTCTGGGTCCCACCCGCACCTCAGGTTGTATCTTTTTCTTTTCTTCTGTCTTGAACCTGATTTTGAGGACGCGCCCAGTCTTACCGGTGAACTGCTTGGAGCACATGGAGTGACGTAAATCAGGTTGAAAAAGTCACATTGAAACTAACTTTGTAATATTTTCATCTGTAACAGGGGTTCCTTCTGGTCAGCAGCGTTACAGATGAAGGGACAGATCTCACAGCCAGATTTGTTACATGCGGTGGTACCTGCTGTGAGTTTGTCCCTTTGGTGGCATAGCCTGCAACGCTCATGCAAATCGTTAATTTTTTTTTTTTTCACGTTTATTGGCGACCAGAGGGTGATGACTGAGAATCTCACTTGTGTCCGCTCTGGACTGGACTGGAGAATGTTCCAGTTTGAAAAAAGGATTTTCCAGACACGATGCACAGCAGGGTGAAAGAGCAGACGAAGGTCTGTCTTTTGAAGTTTTCTTGGATTTACGTTCCAGAGACTGTTGACGGAAGACAAACATAACCTTTGGAGTGCTTGGTTAATGGCTTCGTCAGAGTAATGGTGTTGGGGGAAGAACTGTTTTATCTCCCCTGCTTTCTCTTCAAAGTCCGAATCATTGGAACAGAGTCTTCGAAGTCTCAAGAACCGAGAGGAGGTAAGCTGGTTTGGGAGTTGGGGTTATTAGGGGACCTGTAGTCAAGATGCAAATGTGAGTCAGTTGACCTGTAGTGAATGGAGGTGGAGAGCAGTGTCGCCGACAGAGATAGTCATGTTCAGGAACATGATGCATTTTGTACACAATTCAGATGTAAAATTCAAGGCTGGATAGAACTTTGGTACCGACGTGTGTGTGTGTGTGTGTGTGTGTGTGTGTGTGTGTGTGTGTGTGTGTGTGTGTGTGCGCGTGCATGCGTGCGTGCGTGCGTGCGTGTGTGTGTGTGTGTGTGTGTGTGTGTGTGTGTGTGTGTGTGTGTGTGTGTGTGTGTGCGCATGTGTGTGTGCGTGCGTGCGTGAGTGAGTGTGAATGTGTGTGTGTGTGTGTGTGTGTGTGTGTGTGTGTGTGTGTGTGTGTGTGTGTGTGTGTGAGTGTGTGTGTGTGTGTGTGTGTGTGTGTGAGAGACAGAGAGAGAGAGAGAGAGAGTGGAGTGTGTGTGTGTATGTGTGAATGCGGCGTGTGTGTGTGTGTGTGTGTGTGTGTGTGTGTGTGTGTGTGTGTGTGTGCGCGCGCGTGCGCACTTGTGCTTGTGCACATGTGTGCGCGTGCGTGCACTTGTGCGTATGTACTGGGTTTGTGTGTGTGGAGAGAGAGAGAGAGAGAGAGAGAGAGAGAGAGAGAGAGAGAGAGAGTGTGTGTGTGTGTGTGTGTGTGTGTGTGTGTGCCGGTGGAAGGGGGGAGAGATTGGGTGTAATTTTTTTATATGTGTGTGCCAGTTTGGGCATAAGTGCCTCTGTCTGTCTGTCTGTCTCTTTCTTTGTTGTGTGTGTGTGTGTGTGTGTGTGTGTGTGTGTGTGTGTGTGTGTGTGTGTGTGAGAGAGAGAGAGAGAGAGAGAGAGAGAGTGTGTGTGTGTGTGTGTGTGTGTGTGGGTGGGTGTGCGGTTCGCTCCTTGCGCGTGACTTAATCTCAAATGTGGTTCAAGAGGGAGGCATATATGCAGACCTATATCCGATAACCAC
>JADBJO010016786.1:0-12500 GCA_016801955.1 Conus betulinus | reverse complement strand
CAGCCGAGCTGACCGCAAGAACAAATCCAGGGGTTACTTGTCAAAACAGCTTATGGCAAAGCCAGAAGTCCCTGTAAACGCGAGAGTTCCCTGTGTGTGAGAGAAAGAGAATAGAATTTCAATCATTCAGATCACTAATTACACATCTAAAGTCATTGAGACAGGTATGACAAGGTATTAATGGAGGCGCTAGCCGTTAAGATTGATCAACCATGTTTTAAGGAGGGGGGGGGGGGGGGGGGGGGGGGGTAGCTGAAGAACGAATCTAAACAGTACACTTTGGACACAAAAGGTCGAAGATGAAAATCTCTGATGGCACACATGACACCAGGATGGCCAGCCAGTGCGCAGCATTCCCCGCAATTTATCATTTTTATATAAATGAAGAAAAAAGTTAAGAATATGCGATGGGGTTGGGTTGGTGATGTGTAGGCGAAGGCAGATGGTTTTGTGAGAGTTAGGAGCAAGAAGACCGCAGCCAGGTAAGGTAGACACAAGGAAAAACGACGATCCAGGTTTGATAATCCATATACTTCCCAATCCAGTGAGCGCATAGCAGAGGAGTGCTCACCAAAGGAACACACATATTCCGCGTAGAGGAAGAGATTAACGTCCAGATGGCTGAAAGCCATTTAGGACAAACTGTCCCAGATCGCGAAGTGTGTGTCAAGTTGACAGTATCAGTCAGACTGAGGGTTGTCCATGGCACCTTGTGACTCATCGGCAGATGCTGGCACTGGGTGGTCATTCTTGATCCTGGACTGGGGTCTGTGTCGCCATGGATACATCCGAAAATGGTCTTGTAAACCTAGGCATGAGTAAGTGATGCAGCTAGAGACGAGTCTGCCATAGGAAATGTCCTGTATGCAGGTGGACCTATGCCGTGTTCACCAGTGACTGTCTTGAGGGCCAGAGGGTGGCCTCTCTTAGTACTTCCGCAATGATTGATCAGTCACATAGGCCTCCCAGACCGGTGGCAGACCAGGCCGCAAAGTCACTGAGCCCTCCTTCCCTCATGGTCATGTATCACAGTATGAATGCAAAGGCCGTCCGCTGATGTGGCGTCTCAGTCCCATGAGGAGCACTACCTGTGAGCTGTGGAGGCGCAGCGACCCATGACTGTTGCCATCCTTGCCGACAAGAGCCATCGATCTGTCATAGAATGGCTCAAGTGCAATGTACCTAATGTTCATGCACTTACGAGTGATTGGGCTGTGAGTGACAGACAGAATCAGGAATAGGTTAAAACAGGGCATGACGCATGAACAACAAATAGCTTATTAATTTCACACATGAAACTCCTACTTTTTGTCATCGTTTAAAATGTACAAATTGTTCCTCACTTCACTGAAATCTGTCGGCCTTTGTTTGGGGCTGGCCTTTTTTTTTTCCATTCCCTCTCATCATAAAGGGTGGGAATGTTCAGTTAGTCTAAGTTGGAGTTAAGTGGGCACACAAGGCTTTATCTGAGGTAAATGTGGACAGATGCATAGATCTCTCTGCAGTTTTCGTTGACATCACCACTACATGTAGACCTACTGGTTAGTTGGCTGTCCACGTAGCCCCGTAGTAGCATGGATTCTTGTTCCTGCGCTCGGCCAGTTGCCATGAAAGACAGCATCCCAGGGCCTGTGGAGATGACAGAACTTGGTTTGTAGATGATTCCGGTTTGATCAGTCCTCACACTTATCTGACTTTCAGGAAAAGTGTGGGGTGTCAGCCGGCAAAAGTAACACACTAACATCAATGTATTATCTTTCATTTTGGGTCTCCAGTTTAGCCCTTCACTCAGATTTTAAATGGATCTTAACAAGTGCTGTAAGGTAGTAAGAAAATGCTAAACGGCTGAAGGCAATCAACTCTTCAAAGTAGTCAGATACTCGGATGATGTAATTAGGTACTGGAATACACTTTAAGGAAGCGTCGCAACTGTCGGCGTCCTTTGTAGTGGCGTGAGTGGCAAAGAAATACTGGCACTCGTCAGAACATTGTTAGATAGGAAGAGCAGGGAAAAAAAAAGAGGGGTGGCGACGACCTGCACAACAGTTACGTCAAAATTCATTACCGTTGTTAGAAATGTGTCGAATCATCTTGTGTGGGCAAGAACAAAACCAGCAAAACAGATGGAGGGAGGGAAGGAGAGGAGAAGGGCGTTGAGGATGAGTGAGTGATTCTTCGTGGCATTAAACGACAAAAACCAGAAACACTGAGGAGAGAGAGAGAGAGAGAGAGAGAGAGAGAGAGAGAGAGAGAGAGAGAGAGAGAGAGAGAGACAGACAGGCAGAGAGAGAGAGAGAGAGAGAGAGAGAGAGACAGACAGACAGACAGACAGACAACGGACAGACAGACAGAGACAGACAGACAGAGAGAGCACTTCAGAACATAGTGATAACAACACACAATGCTCTTGACTCGTACTGCTATCAGGAAGTACCCCTTTTTGTCTCCTGTCTCTCGTCTTCTCCTCCTTTACCTTCATCCTCCCTTCTCCTCTCTGCTTGTATTTTTTTCTTCATTTCTTTCTCTTCATTTTTCTATTGCTAGTTGCACAATGCGTTCTCATCTATTTTATGCCCGATGATAAAACAGAATATGAGGGGAAAACTTTGGAAGAGAGAGAGAGAGAGAGAGAGAGAGAGAGAGAGAGACAGACAGACAGACAGACAGAGACTGAGACAGAGACAGAGAGAGTCAGACAGACAGACAGACAGACAGACAGACAGACAGAGACTGAGACAAAGACAGACAGAGAGACAGGCAGACAGACAGACAGACAGACAGAGACTGAGACAAGAGAGAGAGAGAGAGAGAGAGAGAGAGAGAGAGAGAGAGAGAGAGAGAGAGAGATTCAAACTTTCGATTTCTGGACTAAAACAAAATTCTTCCTTTTCGCAACACTGTGTACTCGTCTTTGCTTTTTAGAGACTTTTTTTTTTTTTTTTTTTTTTTTTTTCAGGTTGGAGGATTTACCCAATTTCGGGGAGTGTTCTCGTCAGCAAGTAACCAAACTGTAACGGTAAACCCAATGAGCTCTGTCATCACACAGGCCAGCACAACAGTGCTGTCGTTTGGTGTTCCTGTTGACCTCTCCTTGGGATGAAATACAGAGTCAACAGACCACTCGGTAGAGAGGAGTTCCTTGTCGTGTCCCTTTCCCAGTAACCTAAATGCGGGCTTATCTGTGAAAGCGATGTGGTATTACTGACTTTTTTTGTTTTTTGTTTTTTGCATTGGCCTTCTCTTCTCTGTGAAGATTTCACTGTTGTATTACTTATTGTAAACGTTCAGCCCTCCAACAAGGCAATACACCGCGCCACGGAATAAACGCAGGGATATAAGCCGATAAGGCAATTTCATTTTGAAGTGTGAACAGATTAATTAGTTCTGCGCGCGCGCATGCACACACACACACACACACACACACACACACCACACACACACACACACACACATACACACAGAGTCACACACGCACACACAGAGTCACACACACACACACACACACACACACACACACACACACATTTTTTTTTTTCAAAGCAAATTAGTAAAGGGGGGGGGGGGGGGGGGGGGGGGGGGGTGCAGGCTAAAAATTTCTTCGTCATAATAACAGTGACTTGGCAAAAACTGAAAAAAAAGGAGGGTTTGTGAGAGAAGGAAAACGGGAGCGGAAGATGAGAGCATTACATTATAAATGTAAAATCTTTCACAGGCAGCATATAGGGACCATCGTAGTCCATCATGCAAAGAGGATTATTGATATTGCCTGCTCAGAGGTTTTTCGGCCGCTGATTCAGACTCATCTGTGAAACGCGGCAGATTGTGTCAGATCTTCCTCGGCATCAGCTGGAGATATTCTACAGTCTGCAATGCTGTGGTGTTTTCACTATCAAAGGTTGAAAACATGGCTGCAAGAAAAAGAAGTTGCTGTCAATAGTGATAGATAACCAGGGGGAATTTTTGAGCCTCTCCTTGAGGATCCATCAAAAGGACACAAGCGAGGCCAGAAGCAGTCAACAGAGTGGTTAGCTCAATGTTTAAAAAAACCAAGTATTGTCAGTCACGTGCATTCCATGTAATGCACTACTCACAACGAAACATGTTCTTCTAAAGTGTGATATTAGACATAAACACTTTACATCGGACTCCATGAAAATCTTGTTCAGAGATGTCCTACCTTATGTGATTTTTTTAATTTCTGAAACAGATCAACGTTTTTCATCTGATCAACAAGGAGACAGGATATATGGACAAGCGTGGATCACCCCTTTTTTCTGGAAGATGTCTCCTTGTTTGATCTGTGTGCTCTGTGTTGTCATTGCTGCTAGGCGTTCGGTGTCGTAAACAGCATTCGTCTGGAGTGATTTATTTCATCATGGGAGCAAGAGTTACCCTACTTGTTTATTATTTGCTTTTCATCATTCCCTGCCTCATTTAAGGTTTCCCTTCTAAACAATAACAAACCAGCGGTGGGAGAACACAAGCGGAGGCTAAACAGTTCCTCCATCATTATAACAATGACTTGGCAAAGAAAAAGAAAAAAAGAACGAAAGAAAGGGAGGATTTGTGAGAGAAAGAAGATGAATTGTTTTTGTTTCCTTTTGACCCCCCCCCCCCCTTTTTTTTTTTTGTTTTTTGTTACGGTCTTTACTACCTTATCTTCAAATTATATAGTTGTTCTGAAAAAGACCCAGTCATGTGTTATCAATGTTCAAGTCACTCACATACTTAAAACAATACAACAGTCGCTGACGTTCGTGTTGTTATTGTCACTGTCAGAATTATTGTTGACATTATTGTGATGCTGTTATTAACCTTTTTTTTTCGGGGGTTACGCTGATCCTGACTTTTTCCTTTCAACAGGTACCCCCTCTCCCCCCTCCCACATATACTTACTTCCCCCTTTGCCATCTTTCCCTTCTCACCTTCTCTCTTTTTGTTTCTCTCTCTTCTTCATTACATGTGCATAAATCTTTATTTGACCGAGAAATAAAAATCCGCTGTATTACTGTATAACTACAGTAAGGGACATAACTGTGCAAAAAAATAATTTAAATCACTGTACAACAATTATTGCTGTCACTGTATAGCAATTAATTACCACTCCACAACAATCACCGATGTCACTGTATAGCAATCATTGACGTCACTGCACAACAACAATCACTGACATAACCGTACAACAACGGTCAATTGACATCAATGTGCAACAGCAATAATTCACGACGTCATTGTTCACAAACACTCAGTGACATTGCTGTATAATAACAATGACTGAGATATTGTTCTTCAACAACGACTGCCGACGTCAGTCACAGTCATTGACATTGACATCATTCTACAACATCACTGACATCACTGTACAACAATCACTGACATCACTGTACAACAATTACTGACATAAATGCACAACAGCTATCACTGACGTCACTGTCCAAAAGCGGTCACTGACGTCACCTCACAACAACCATTGCTGATATCATTGTACTACAACCATTACTGATGATACTGTACAACTGTCACAGTATAACTGTCACTTACTGTCAACACCATACAACAACAATCACTGACATCATTGTACAACAATCACTGCACACAAAAATCACGGATAACACCGTATAACAACAATCACTGACGTCATTGTTTCAACAAAGATCATTGGCACTATCGGACAAAAACAACCACTGACATCACCGTACAACAACAATCACCGATGTTACTGTATAACGGTCACTGACATCATTGTACAACAACAGTCACTGTCAACAACATTCATCAACAATCACTGACATCATTGTACAACAATTATTGACATCACTGTGCAACAACAATCATTGACATCATCGGACAACAACAACCACCGATATCACTGTACAACAATAATCAATGATGTCACTGTAAACAGCACTCATAGACATCACTGTACAACAATAATCAATGATGTCACTGTAAACGACACTCATCGACATCACTGTACACGAGTTACTGTCGTACCCAAGCGGCGCAGGCACACAGTAACATATTACGATAAGGCATGCATTAGCATCTTGGCATCAGATAACATTTGTGTTTTTCAGCTCTGATTTGAGACAAATGAATACACATTTGCATTCACACACACACACACACACACACACAACACACACACACACACACACACACACACACACACACACACGCACACACACCACACACACACACACACACACACACACACACACACACACACACACACACGCATGCAGGCATGCACGCACGCACGCACGCACGCACGCACGCACGCAAGCTCGCACACACACACACACACACACACACACACACACACACACACACACACACACACACACACACACACACACACACACACACACACACTACGATTGTGAGAATTGAATATTCATATCAAAACCCATTGCAGGATTTTCAACGCTAGGTTAGCAAACTCCAGAGAAGAAGAAGAAGAAGAAGAAGAGAGAGAGAGATAGAGAGAGAGAGAGAGAGAGAGAGAGAGAGAGAGAGAGAGAGAGAGAGAGAAAGAGAGAGACAGAGACAGAGAGATAGAGACAGAGACAGAGTAGACTGACAGACAGAGAGAATAGCCGTTCCATCCTCCCTCTGCTCTTCTGTGTTCCTTATCCCCACTATCGATCACTGGCTCGCTTTTCTGACGTCAACACTATAAACAGTAATTTTACCTATCGAGTGCATATGTCCGGGGTTTCCACACGCGCTTTGTAAGTCTTCCCACTAAACCCTTTACTTCCTGGTGTGGTGGTCGCCTCTGGCCTTGAGCGTGCATGTAAGGCGACTTAACACCAGCGAGTCAGCACTGTGGTACTTGCGCTTTAAATATAGACCAATTAGAGGATGACACTGTATATGGTGTACTTGACAGGTGAGTGTAACTTTGGGAATAGGGATGGCCGAGTGCGCGGGGGGTTGGGGGGTGGGTGGGTGAAGCATATTTAGATGAAAAGAAAGGTCTGTCAGGCTTCTACGCTTTGCAGACAATTTATTGGATTTGAACAGAAAAAATTTGAATCAGAAACTGGTAGACTTTCTTTTTCATTGGTCTGGAATGTTCACTGGTCTGGAATATGTACTCCCGAGAGAAAATTGAAAAACTTCTCATCTTCTTAAATCAAAACTATCAAAAGAATTGGACAGGGTTATATCATGGGGGGCAGGGGGGCAGGGGGGCAACGGGGGAGGGGGGGGGGCGGGGAGGGGGGGGGGGGGGGCAAATTACATAATTAATCCTGGTCCTACTGCCTTCAGCTTCCAGAGAGAGAATGAATCGCGTATATCAAAATCTGTCCTACGACATTGTATGAGTTGAAAAAAAAACAAACAAACCCAGATTTGCAATTACAGGGAAGGGGCACAGAAGGAAATCTTCTGCGTTTTCTCCGCGTGCTGACTGTTTCACTGAAGTTCAGGTCTGCAGGACCAGCCAGATCGAGCTATATAGCTACATGAACAATTCTATCTATTGTCAGATTCTCGCTCACGCAACCAGGTGGACAAACAGAAAAGAGCTCGCCCTTTTCAGTAATAACTATTTTCTTTACCCTCTTTACACAAAACACTCTCCACAATAGTGTCACATAATTACACGTAGGCTACATGTTTCAATTTTACGTCATCCAGGTCCTCGTGGATTCAAAATAATACCTTTCGTTTAGAAGCTGGCCTCCAACAATGCTACAGAAATATCGATTTTAGCAAAAAGAATTCCCAGCTCCTCACAGCTTCATAACACATTTCCCCCTGGTTTTGACTTCAGCAAACCACAAAATCTTTTCAGTCTCGGTGACCTCAAATCGACTTACAAAATACAAATTGTGCTTGCCCCTCACACAAAAATATAAACTAAACTACCTGTCCCTAGTCTATCTATGTTGGCATTTCTGCCGGGGCATTTGGTATTATAAGCAGTATTGAGCAGTATTTGTTTGGAATTGTGGGTGTCCAATTATTTCAACATGGGAGGAAGAGTTACCGTACTTGTTCGTTACTTCCTGTTCACTGTATCGTTGCTCATTTGAGATATTTCCTTTCACAGCAATCAAGCCGAGGTTATCTGTGCCTGTTTCTGTTCTTCTGTGTGTTACGTTTGACTTCATTCAAGATAAAAAAAATGCTGAGCCAGTTTTGAAAATGTGTTAATTCGTGTTTGTCCATTTCCCAGTTGTTGCTGTGGACACGCGTCATGTACAGGGTAGGCCTACATGGGCGAGTTTAAAACATCCTTCTTCTAAGAGTGTTTCCTTATCTGTTCTGTGTGCTCTGTGTGGTAGGATTTCGTCAAGGCGAGCTGTTGTGGTGAGAAAACATTCCTTTGGAGATACAGTCGTGCAGTTATCTCCTCATGGGATCAAGAGTTGTCGTACTCGTTGATTATTCACTGTTTGCCGTTTCCTGCTTCATTTGAAATTTCGTTTCATACCAATCAAACCAAGGCCACCTGTACCTGTACGTCTGCGTGTTCTGTTTGACTGTCTTCAACACCAAAAAGGATGCGCTAATATTGAATAATTGTTAATTTGTATTTATTCATGTTCAAGTCTTTGCTGAGTACATGTGTTAAGTACAGGGTATAAGGGCAAGCCTTTTTAAAAAGGGGATGCTTCCTTCACTGTTGTGTATGCTCTGTGATCATATTTTTGCTAGGCGATTTGATGTCGCAAGCAGCATTTATTTGGAGGTATGGGATTTCTCTTAACAAATCATGGGAGTAAGCTTTTCCCTGCTTGTTTGTTATTCAGTGTTATCTGCCTCAAAGATTATTTCCGTTCGGACCAATCAAGCCGAGATCACCTGTACCTGATTCTGTTCGTTTGTGTGTTCTGTTTGACTATGCTCAAGATGAAAAGGACTGCGCTAGTCTTAAATGAATGTGAATTTGTATTATGTCATCCCTCAGGTTATTGCTGTGTGTACATGTCAGATACAAGTGTATGGATAAGCTTAGATTTTATTTGTTTATGTATTCATTTTCTTTCTTTGTTACTTTTTTGGTGGTGGTGGTGAGGGGGGGGGGGGGGGGGGGGGTTCTCAGTGTGTACTTGCTCAGTGTCTGAATCTCTCTACTTGTCGATTTGATATTGTTAGCAGCCTTCTTTCCAGATGTTGAACGTACAGTTACCTCATGGTGGAAGTCACCCTACTTGTTCGTTATTACTCTTTGCTGCTCCGTGCCTCCTTGAAGATTTCCTTGCCTAGCAATGAAAACCAAGTTACCTATTTTTATTATTGCTCCACTGTTTGTTCTGTTTGAGTATATTCAAGATCGAAAAGGCTGTGCCAGTCCTGAACAAAGCTTTTCAATTTGTGTTCGTTCATTTCTTCAGTCGTTGTTGCCGTGAACAGTTGTCATGTTCACAGTACGTGGGCAGCTTTGAAACATTCGTTTTGGGGGATGTCTCCTTGTTTGTTCTGTGTGCTCAGTGCTGGCATTTCTGCCAGGCCTTTTGATGTTGTATGCAGCATTCATTTGAAGTTATGTGCGCATGATAGCTCATCATGGATTAACAGTTAGCCTCTAATGTCTACTGTTGTGTGCCTTATTGAAGACTTCTTTCATAGCAATCAAAAACCGAATTAGCTGTGTTTGTTTCTGTCAGTGTGTGTGTACTAATTGACAATACTACAAATCAAAAGGGCTTTGCAATATTTACCTGTTTTTATTTTTTATTTTATTTTTTTTTGTTCATTTCTCCACTTGCTATTGATGTGTTCTTGCGTCAGGCACAGGGTATATGGGCAAGGCTGGAACATCCTTTTTTTTTTTTTTTGATTGCTTTCTGTGTGTTCTGTGTTGGAATTTCTGCAAGGCGATTAGATGTTGAAAGCAGCATTCGTTTGACGCTATGGGCATGTAACTACCTCATGATAGGAGCGACAGGTTACCCTATTTGCTCTTTGGAGTTAAGCACGTATGATTATCTCATTATGGGAGGAAAAGTTACCCTACCTTTTGGGTTATTTACTGTTTACTGTTCCCTGCCCCATTTAAGATTTCCTTTCCTATCAATCAATCCAAGGTTGCTTGTACTTGTTTCTGTTCGCCCGTGTGTTTGTTTGACTCGAAAGGGCTGTGCTAGTACTGAAGAAATGTTAATTTTGTGTTTGTTTCATTGTTCCAGTAGTTCATGAATAGATGTTTTATGTATCAAGTATATGGGCAAGCTTGTAGTTTTTTTTTTCAGGGGATAGCTTCTTGTTTATTCTCTGTGTTCTGTGTTTCCATTTCTACCAGATTTGGGGTCGTAAGCAGTATTCGTTTGAAAATTATGGGCGTGCAGTTACCTTATCATGGGAGGAAGAGCTGCGCGACTTTTGTTGTTGTTGTTGTTGTTGTTGTTGTTTTTTCTTCTTCTTCTTCTTCCCGTTAGTAACTTCAATCAAGTTTTTGACTGTTATTGTTACGTCTGGGATGAAGACGACTGAAAAAAACCCCCTCAATCTTTTATTGAGAGAATGAAGGAGGGTATAGAGTACAGAGAAGGGGTGAAGTGGGGGGAGGGGGAGGGTTGGCGGGGGGTGGGGGGGTGGGGTGGTGGTGGTGGTGGAGAGTTGGATTTACGGAATTGCAGATACCTTCCTACTGAAGGTACCTGCCATTGGAACCTGCACAATTTCCAGAGGGAGCAGATTCCAGTCCCTTACTGTTCTTGGGAGGAACGGCATATTTCTTTGCTCCGTCCGGCATGTTATCCTGCTGAATTGTTGGTTGTGACCCCTCCTTGATCTTGTTTGGATGGGTTTTAGATGGGGAACTTTACAGCCGTTGTGTTGTGTTTCATGTTGTAAAACATGGTTAGTCGTGCCGCTTTCCGCCTCGTCTCAAGGGGTGGACATTTTAGTTCCTCCAGCATGATGGTGACGCTGGAGGTTGCTTGTAAATTGTTCATGACGAAGCGGGCCGCTCTATATATAGATACCTGTTTTGTTTATATATAGATACCTAAGCAACCGACATGGCTACCTAAATAATCTGTCCAGACATGCAAATAAGCTTAATAAATACCCTAACCACCTCATCACTATTTGTTAGAAGGGGTAGACTTTTGAGGGGGGTTATGCCAGATCTGATCTCTCGCCAATGTTGGTACTTGAAAAAGGGAAGTAATGCATTGTACTACCTGGATGCCTTGGGCCAGTGACCTTTTTTTGTTATTGTGTCCTTTAGTCTTGGGAAGAGTGGAACACCACGCACGCGAGCTCTCTCTCTCTCTCAACACACACACACACACACTGGTTTTTCCATCCCTGTCATCTGCTTTTATTAGATTCACTTGTGGTTCGTGCGATTTAGAATGGTTGTGTGTGTGTGTACGATTGAGAATGATGTGTGCGTGTGTTCTTATTAGATTTATATCTACGGCAAAGTGTGGCATTAGACAAATAACAAAAAAATAATAAAATCGGAAATTGAAATGAGGCAGGGAACAGCAAACATTAAACAGGAAATACAGTGGGGTAGTCTTTGCTCCCATAAGGAAACCCTAACAACAGAGTAACTTTTCTTCAAGACTGGACAGCCTTTTAAACTTGAATAAAGTCAGACAAATACAAAGGACGAACAATCTAATAGTGGGGGAAAAACAAGCGCAGACCAACAGCTAAATTGTCTTCATAGTAATGACTTGGCAAAACTTTGAACGTAAGGGGGGGGGGGGGGGGGGGGGGGGGGGGGGGGGGGGGGAGGAGCAGGAGGTTGAAGATGTAAAAAAAATGGAAAATGAAATTAAGAAAATATGAAAACTCATTCACTGGCTGCCTAAGGGAACCACTCGACAATCCCTTTTAAAGGCAGATATATTTGTGTTGCCTGCTCGAGGCCTTTCGTCCGCTGGGTCGGAAAACTCATCAGGAGGACACGGCTGGCTGTATCTGCGCTCCTGGCGTCAAATAGAGACACACCACAGTCCACAATACCGTGGTGTTCTCACCACCAGGGTGCAAAAAAGAATCCAATAGCACCCAAAAAGCAGCCAGCGAAGAGTAGTAAAGGAAACCAAACGAAAGGGTGGGGATGGTGGTGAGAAACACCACGGTATTGTGGACTGTGGTGTGTCTCTATTTGACGCCAGGAGCGCAGATACAGCCAGCCGTGTCTCCCTGATGAGTTCCGACCCAGCGGACGAAAGGCCTCGGAGCAGGCAATACAAATATATCTGCCTTTAAAGGGATTGCGATGGTTCCCTTATGCAGCCAGTTTTCAGTTTTCATATTTTCTTAATTTCATTTTCCCAGTTTTTACATCTCAACCTCCTGCTCCCCCCCCCCCCCCCCCCCCCCCCCCCCCACCCTCCCCCACCTTTAGTTCAAAAGTTTGCCAAGTCATTACTATGAAGACAATTTAGTTGTTGGGCCTGCGCTTGTTTTTCCCCCACTATTAGATTGTTTCGTCTTTGTATTTGTCTGACTGACCTATTCAAGTTTAAAAGGCTGTCGCCAGTCTGAATAAAAGTTACTCTGTGTTAGGTTTTCCT
>JADBJO010016785.1:12500-39590 GCA_016801955.1 Conus betulinus | reverse complement strand
TACATTACAGTGTGATGCAGTGCCATACATTACAGTGCCATAACAGTGCCATACATTACAGTGCCATGCAGTGCCATACATTACACAGTGCCATACATTACAGCAGTGCCATACATTACAGTGCCATGCAGTGCCATACATTACAGTGCCATGCAGTGCCATACATTACAGTGCCATGCAGTGCCATACATTACAGTGCGATGCAGTGCCATACATTACAGTGTGATGCAGTGCCATACATTACAGTGCAGTGCCATACATTACAGTGCGATGCAGTGCCATACATTACAGTGTGATGCAGTGCCATACATTACAGTGTGATGCAGTGCCATACATTACAGTGTGTGATGCAGTGCCATACATTACAGTGTGCAGTGCCATACATTACAGTGTGATGCAGTGCAGTGCCATACATTACAGTGTGTGATGCAGTGCCATACATTACAGTGTGATGCAGTGCCATACATTACAGTGTGATGCAGTGCCCATACATTACAGTGTGATGCAGTGCCATACCTTACAGTGCGATGCAGTGCCATACCTTACAGTGTGATGCAGTGCCATACATTACAGTGTGATGCGGTGCAATACATTGCCATGCATGCAATGCAGAGCAATACATTACAGTTCAGTACAATACTACACCATACAATATGATCCAGCCCAAGATCTGTCTGCTGTCCAATACAATGCAGAACATTGCAATAATTCCTGTTACACTAAAATAAAACACAGTACTTTGCAATACAGCAAAACACAGAGTGCAGTCAGATGCCTCACAGAGTGTCAAAACACAATAAATACACCGCACTCACATGCAAGGTCACACACACACACACACACACACACACACACACACACACACACACAAACATACACACACACACACACACACGCGCGCGCACACACACCGACACATGCACACATGCACAGACACACACATGCGCACTCGCGTGCTCACTCACACACACACACACACACACACACACACACACACACACACACACACACACACACACACAGCACAGACACGTGTACAAGCCCCCAAAACGCACACACTCACTCACACATGCTCACACACACACACACACACACACACACACACACACACACACAGACACACACACACACACACACACACACACACAGACACACACACACACACACATTCATGGATATGCTCATGCACTCATGCATACACCCTTCACACACACACACACACACACACACACACACACACACACACACACACACACACACACATATATTCATGAATACACTCATGCGCTTCCACATAAACATGCATGCACCCTTTACACACACACACACACACACACACACACACACACACACACACACACACACACACACACACACACACACACACACACACACCATAGCAGACACCTCACCGTCCAGAACTCTGCCTCCCGTTTCCGGTAGCGGACGGCACACTCCTTCTTCTTCCTGGCCGCGGAAGGTCAAAACGACTGGCCTTGAACTTCTGCAGATCACTGGGGTGAAGGTGATCGTAAGTGATGAGCTCCACGTCCGTGTCCATGGGATCCCTGAGACAGGAGACCTGAGCTCTCTCAGTGACACCACACATAGCGCTGGGAGTTTTAAAATTGTTCTCATTGTTACCTCCCCTCGTTTACATTTTCATACATGCTGGTAGGTTTGTTTGTCTGTCAAGATTACACAAAATCTGCTCAACTGATTTTTTACACACTTGGAGGAAAGATATACAAAGTGGCTAAGGGACGAATCTACCCAATTCTGGAACCAAACAATGATGTGAATCTGGATCAAAGAGTGAGTCTAGGATCTGTTTGACAGTGGCGGAGGTGTGCATTCTCCTCTGTGTGTGTGTCAGTTTTGGGTGTAGCTATGTCTGTCTTCATGTTCACTCTGCAGTCACTCTGTCTTCACCTTCAGCCCACTATCAACCATCTGCTAAACCAAGAAAAGACAAGTTAAAAGAATTACAGAATGAAAAATTAAGCACAATGATACCAACCAGGCACACCAAAACTCAAAAAAAAAAAAAGCACACACACACACACACACACACACACACACACACACACACACACACACACACACACACACAGAACTAAGATCATGTGCATTAACAGTTTCAAGAGCATGTAAACTGAAACTTCTCTTTTCATCTCAAACATATGCATCAGTAAGTTTGAAAAAAAAAAAACTGACAAGTTCTCTTTCTGTTTCAATCTCAACATTACAAAATCAAATAAAATCATGACAAATCCTTAAAATTCAGTGAATCTTTTTTTTTTTTTCTTCTTCTTTTTTTTTTAGGGGTCCAGATGCTCAAACACCTCAAAGTTGTAGACTTTTCTTCCATCAACCAATCATCATCACCACAGCCAAACTCTTCCTTTCTTCTCAATCTCATAGTGTTCTTTGCAGTTTATGCATACTTTGAATACATATGCACTGACACAGCCAGCAACGCATGTCTCTATGTATGCCATGGCACGTGTACTCACATGTCTTCCGTGGTAGGTTTAGAGCTGGCCAGTTGGAGGGCCTGAGTATGAGTCCACACATCCTTCCTGGACACATAGTGCACACAGTGATCCACACATCCTTCCTGGACACATAGTGCACACAGTGATCCACACATGCCTTCCTGGACACACAGTGGACACACAGACAGTTCCACACATCCTTCCTGGACACATAGTGCACACAGTGATCCACACATCCTTCCTGGACACATAGTGCACACAGTGATCCACACATCCTTCCTGGACACACAGAACACACAGTGATCCACACATCCTTCTTCAGTGATCCACACATGGACACACAGTGATCCACACATCCTTCCTGGACACATAGTGCACACAGTGATCCACACATCCTTCCTGGACACACAGAGCACACAGTGATCCACACATCCTTCCTGGACACATAGTGCACACAGTGATCCACACATCCTTCCTGGACACACAGAGCACACAGTGATCCACACATCCTTCCTGGACACACATTGCACACAGTGATCCACACATCCTTCCTGGACACATAGTGCACACAGTGATCCACACATCCTTCCTGGACACATGTTGCACACAGTGATCCACACATCCTTCCTGGACACGTACACAGTGATGCACCAGCATTGATGTTGCACACAGTGATCCACACATCCTTCCTGGACACACAGAGCACACAGTGATCCACACATCCTTCCTGGACACACAGAGCACACAGTGATCACACAGTGATCCACACATCCTTCCTGGACACATAGTGCACACAGTGATCCACACATCCTTCCTGGACACATAGTGCACACAGTGATCCACACATCCTTCCTGGACACATAGTGCACACACAGCGATCCACACATCCTTCCTGGACACACAGAGCACACAGTGATCCACACATCCTTCCTGGACACATAGTGCACACAGTGATCCACACATCCTTCCTGGACACATGTTGCACACAGTGATCCACACATCCTTCCTGGACACGTAATGCACCACAGCACTGACGTTGCACACAGTGATCCACCACATCCTTCCTGGACACGTACACATGCACCAGCACTGACGTTGCACACAGTGATCCAACAGCCACACAAAACACTGATGTATATGGCATGACACGAACGTTTATGTAAGCGTTAATGTCGATGTTAACGCACACACTGATACAGAAATAGTGATGCACAGAAACACATAGACGTACGTTATGACACACTAATGCACACACCCAGTCACACAAAAACATTGATGTCCTCAAAATCACTCAAAATTAGTATAACACACAATGACACGAATACTGATCTACACACACACACATGCAAGCACCCACGCACGCTGGCATGCACTCATGCATGCACTCATGCACACACACACACACACACACACACAATGACATAAAATTGATATAAACAAGATGACAATGACAAACAAACAAACTGATGAAATGGAGAAGCAAGTGAGGAAAGTTTGAAAACCTGACACATGGACAGGGAAAAGAATGATTTTATGAGATACATAGAGCAACAGAGGGAATGACCCACATCAAGACAGAGAGGGGTGGGAGGGGGAGGGGAGGCACGAAAAGGGGAGAGGCTGAAAAATGGAATACTCTGAACAGTTTTGTAGTCACCCTTGTGATTGATATAATTAAGATGGTAGATGATCTAATGGAAAATCATAAATCTTTAACTTGTCATACTAAATGGTACAGGTCATTTCTTTCTTGGTGTATTTACTTTCACACAGATGCACTTTGTTTCTTACTTTTTGCTACACGTGGAATTTTATGCTAATGATGTGAGGCCGTGTAGCAGTTATAATTTCAAGAAAAGAACCTTCACTACTAGAAAACATGCATGCACTCACGCACACACACACACACACACACACACACACACACACACACACACATACACAAACACACACACACACACACCAACAAATACACAGAGAAGCAGCTTGACAGACGCAGGCAGGCAGACACGGAAAACATCATTATAGAAACACAAAAAAAAATTCTGTGATCATCATTATGGCTTGAATACAAGCCCCAAGAGTGCCACAATGACTATTTGAGCCGTCAGGGATGTCGACAGCTCTTTTTTCTCACTCAGGCACAACAGATAACTGACCTGACCTTGCTGTCTTCTGTTGGGACTGACCTTTACCTTGCTGTGTTCTGTTGTGACTGACCTTTACCTTGCTGTGTTCTGTTGTGACTGACCTTCACCTTACTGTGTTCTCTGTTGGGACTGACCTTCACCTTGCTGTGTTCTGTTGGGACTGACCTTCACCTTACTGTGTTCTGTTGGGACTGACCTTCACCTTGCTGTGTTCTGTTGGGACTGACCTTCACCTTCCTGTGTTCTGTGGGGACTGACCTTCACCTTGCTGTGTTCTGTTTTGACTGACCTTCACCTTGCTGTGTTCTGCTGTGACTGACCTTCACCTTGCTGTGTTCTGTTCTGACCTTCACCTTGCTGTGTTCTGCTGTGACTGACCTTCACCCTGATGTGTTCTGCTGTGCCTGACCTTCACCCTGCTGTATTCTGCTGTGACTGAACTTCACCTTGCTGTGTTCTGTTTTAACTGACCTTCACCTTGCTGTGGCCTTCTGAAACTGACCTGAACTTGCTGCGGTTCTGCTGCTGGGCGGTGAAGAAACTCTTGGTGATGAGATTGTAGGCCGGGTCCTCTTCATCGCGTCCAGACTCCTGGCCCAGGCTAATCATCTGGAGGGAGCAAGGCACGTCAAATTTCTTCTCTTCAAAACAGAACTTGACAAAAAAGGAAGGGAAGAATAATGGACAGAAGAGCCTGGAGAGGGAGAGAGAGAGAGAGGGAGGGAGGAGGGAGAGAGAGACAGAGAAAGAGAGAGAGAGGGACAGAGAGAGAGAGTGCGAGAGACAAACAGACAGACATACAGACATGCATACAGACAGACAGACGGACACACAGAGACAGAGACAGTCAGAAACAGACAGAGACAGACAGACAAACTGAGAGAGAGAGAGAGAGAGAAACAGAAACAGAAACAGAGAGTGAGAGGGAGAGATAACAAGAAAAAGGACGAGAGAGAGAGAGAGAGAGAGGAGACAAAGCAGGGAGGTGGTGGAATGGGGTGGTGGGGGCGTGAAAGACATTGCCCTGCTACAGCTATTAGCGTCCATTTACGATGGATGCTCACACAAACCACTTTCCTCAGTTCTGCTCCCTAACTGTGGAACAGCATTCTGCCAGTTCCCCCTCACCCCTAGGCCTGTTAAACCAGCCTGCATGAAATATCTCCATTACAATCAGCCTTGAGTTAATATGGTTCCAGTATGACATGCACGCATGCTCGCAGGCATACACACACACACACACGCATGCGTGTATGCATGCATGCATGTATGTATGCACGCATACACACACACACATGCTTGCACACACACACACACATGCATGCATGCCTGCATGCACGCACACTCACACACACACACACACACAAAACACACACACACACACACACACACACACACACACACACACACACACACACACACACACACACACACACACACACACACACACACACACACACACACACACACACACACACACACACACACACACACACACACACACACACACACACACACACACACAACACACACACACACACACACACACACACACACACACACACACACATAACACTGCTGTTAACCCTGACTGCGAAGAAAATGACAGGCCTCACAACAGGCTTTTGTTCCTGAGATTGAGAAAGATGCTGCTGCTCTCACCTCAGCCTCCCTCATCATCAGCAGGTCCGTCATGTTCTTGAAGGTGCCCTGCACATGGATCACCTCTGCCGCAGTCTGCCGCATCAGGCTCCGTGTCTCCTGATGATGAACGCAGTCACACACATCCATCAACACATATCAAATCGCTCATTCTCTTCCAGCCCAATGTATTCTACCACCCACCTTCACCAGTAAAAGCTAGCAGAACTCCGATATGTGTACTGGTAACAGGAAAGTGGAATGCAAAGTGCTCACAGCTTTATCTCTAACCAAACGAATGCAGAGTGCTTAGAGCTTAATCTCTAACCAAGGGAATGCAGAGTGCTTACAGCTTAATCTCTAACCAAGGGAATGCAAAGTGCTTAGCGCTTAATCTCTAACCAAGGGAATGCAGAGTGCTTAGAGCTTAATCTCTAACCAAGGATAGGTGCCATGTAAGGACTCATCCTTAAAAGTAAAAGAAATGAAATAAATTATTTCAAGAGAGCTGTCAAGGCTCAAGAGTACAAAAGTGTAGCATTCCAAATTTAAGAGTAGCCCTTGCGTGTGATGCGACAAGTCAGATTATGTAGCACTTTCACTGTGTTTCCCCTTTCACATGACATAATGGTGAACCAAGAAGACGGATGTCCCAATCCAGTGGAATCCTACCAACTGCACCTGCAGAAGGATGTCCCAATCCAGCGGAATCCTACCAACTGCACCTGCAGAAGGATGTCCCAATCCAGCGGGATCCTACCAACTGCACCTGCAGAAGGATGTCCCAATCCAGTGGGATCCTACCAACTGCACCTGCAGAAGGATGTCCCAATCCAGTGGGGATCCTACCAACTGCACCTGCAGAAGGATGTCCCAATCCAGCGGAATCCTACCAACTGCACCTGCAGAAGGATGTCCCAATCCATTGGAATCCTATCAGCACTGTACGTCAAGAAGATATCCCTAGCCAGTGAAGTCCTGTGTTTACCCTGCAGGAGGATGGCTTCAGCCACCAGCTGCACGGCCTTTCTCTCTGACAAGGCCTCTGCCGTTCTCTGCCATTCCTGGTCGTCTGTTCTCTGCAGTGCCCTGTGTGACAAGAGTCGCTTGTACCTGACATGCTGTCACACTGACAAATGTAAAGAAAATATGTAATCACCCTGATTGGGTCATCTGTGTTAGTGTGTGGCTTTGAGTGTGAACACACGTGTGTGTGTGTGTGTGTGTGTGTGTGTGTGTGTGTGTGTGTGTGTGTGTGTGTGTGTATGTGTAAAATGTGTGTACATGTGTGTGTGTGTGCGTGTGTGTGTGTGTGTGTACATGTGTGTACATGTGTGTGTGTGTGTGTGTGTGTGTGTGTGTGTGTGTGTGTGTGTGTGTGTGTGTGTGTGTACATGTGTGTGTGTGTGTGTGTGTGTGTGTGTGTGTGTGTGTGTGTGTGTGCATGTGTGTGTGCATGCGTACGTGGTGTACGTGTACATGTGCGTACATGCATGCATGCATGCATGCATGTGTGTGTGTGTGTGTGTGTGTGTGTGTGTGTGTGTGTGTGTGTGTGTGTGTGTGTGTGTGTGTGTGTGTGTGTGTGTGTGTGTGTGTGTGTGTGTGTGTGTGCATGCGTGCATGCACATGTATATGAGTGTGTGTGTGAACATGTGTGTGTGTGTGTGTGTGTGTGTGTGTGTGTGTGTGTGTGTGTGTATTATGTGTATCTGTATATGTGTGCCCATACGTGTTTGCACAAGTATGCTGGCATTATCTCAACAACAAAAGCACCAGTATAATCGAACTTGGCAGAAAGCTAAACATTAAAAAGACCTTTCAGATCATATCCTGAATTAAGGTATTACCACTTGGTACAGACCACACATTTTGGTATTAGCATTTTCAGCAATGTTTTCAATATCACAAAATTCTTATTTTGTATAAATTGTGATAGTTTCCATTACTGTTTTAAACAATAATAATAAAAAAAAAATTAAATGATACTATATATGTCAACAATGCACTAAAAAGTCATATTCCGTAGATATTAGACTGGACTATGATTTCACCAAGCAGAGGTGCAGATGATATACATAAAACAGATTTCTAAATACTCAGATACCTTGCCAAATGTAGCCAGGTATGTATAATTATGCAAATTTATCATTCATGATGAATCTAGCTGATCAAGCTGCATAAAGGCAGTAAATAACACAGTCTTACTTGTTTTGACAATTACACATTTTTTTTTTCAATCTTAACACAAAAAAAAATGTGCAAATTGTAGATTTTACATTGTTGCCAAAGCAATGGCAAGTTGGTGCCTAACACATTCAAGTCCAAAATGGAGGCATCAAATAAAATAAGATCCTATGTATTTTTGTCAAAATAAGACATCTTAGGTTACCTTACAGTTTGCTGATGATGCACATTTGGAATTCATCAGTATCAAGATATCAAGACCTCAACCCCCCACCACATCCTACCGCCCTTCAGACAAACGGACTAGAGGCGCACAGAAAATTCACCAGGAGCAGGTTACCCATCCAGTACTATACCACTCCCCGCACCATCAGGGAATGGAACCAGCTACCAACCACCATCACGTCAGCTCCCACACTGGAAGCGTTCAGGCGCCACCTGAGCTGCAGTCCCCACTACCTGCAGCCACCCCCAGTCTCCCCCTGAACCCTCCCATCAACCTGTGTACATAGTTTTAAAATCAGTTGGTTTTTTTTTTTTAAACCAACCAAGCCTGGGACACCGCAAAGTGACAACGTCACAAGCCAGAGCCTACTACGCCAAAACAGCCCGGCTCTATAATTGTAAGAAGAAGAAGAAGAAGGATATATCTGTCGAGGAAAAGAGAACTGGTACCAAACTGTCTGCCAAACATACATCATTGGCAGCACACTTGCCCTTATCACCGCAGAGTACTACCTGAGAGTATTCTGCTGACAGTCAACCCCCATATCCACTGTCTCTCTTCCCCCTTCACTCATCCCCCCCCTTCCCTCTTTTCATTCCTCCTCCTCCCCCCCTCTAAAAAAAAACTTGTAATGTGACCTTCAACTCTTCCACAAAGGCTGCATTCTGTAGCTGTTTGAATGCATTGGATTTTCAACCACTCAAACAAGATCTGTATGCCTCTCTCCCTCCCAACCTGTCCCACCTGCCTCTTGCCCTTCATCTTCTTGAGGCAAGCATTTATCACATGCGAGTCATACCACACAAATTGTCTCCCTGCTGCTTGGTAACCACTGACTACATTTCATCACTGGTCAGCCAGTGGCCTCACTCACCATTTGACGTCATGCTCCATGTAGCTGTAGTCAGGGGGAATGTACTTGGACACAAAGTCGTCCAGAAAGTTCTCCACAAACTTCCGGATCTGTCCAGAAAGTGAATATTTCATGGCATAAGTTGCTGAAGTCCTCCTCCTATCCATTTTGGTAAGATCAAAAGTATCATGAACTGACCTGGGTTTGTTAACTTATTTGCTGCAGATTGAAGTCTTCACTTAGCTCTGCTAAAAGCATTTTACAAAAACAGCATAAACTGTATTTCTTTTTTTTCTCTATGCATCTGCTGCCAATGATGACCATAGTCTGTAAAAATAGACCCAGTCAAAAATAAAGCGATTCAAATTTACTGCAATTATTTAAGAGATAAGAGTAACTGAAATCAATTGGAGGTAAAATGAACACAGCACTTGACTGCTCTAAAGCATAGTTTGTGCTTGTTCGCCCACCTCAAAACATGAACAAAACAGAATTGTTGGCTGTTTGTATGACTCTTACCAAATAGAACAAATAAAAAAACAATATATACAGCTTGTTTGCATGTTTCAAATATGAACAAAACAAAAAAAACACATCTTTGTGACTGTTCATAAAAGATTGTTTTTTTTTTTTTTTTTGCTAACAATGCCTACTGCTAACAATCAGGTGGGGCTGCAGGGCAGTAAGGGGGAAAGGGAGAAAGGGGGAGGGGAGGGGGAGGGGGGGCAAGCAGTAGTAACACCTGAAAATCCTATTCAAATTCTCATCAGCAATCAATCTTATCTTTTCACACAGCTGGATTACGTAGTGATCAAAGTCAAATGAAAATAATCTAAAAGAGACACCTTTTATTTCTGTTTTTCTTCTTTCCATAGACTGAGAGCCAAACACAACATGGGTGGGGGGGGGGGGGGGAGGGGGCGGAGGCTGAGGGGAGGGAAAGGGGGAGTCCGTCTGAGTCACTGATGGTGATGGTGTTCCATTTCACCCTGGGGCCAAGGAATGGAACTCTACATGAAGTCCTCCACAGTGGAAAATCCAAGTGTGATTATAGCTACATCCTCCACAGTGGAAATCCAAGTGTGATTATAGCTACATCCTCCACAATGGAAATCCAAGTGTGGTTATAGCTACATCCTCCACAGTGGAAATCCAAGTGTGATTTATAGCTACATCCTCCACAATGGAAAATCCAAGTGTGATTATAGCTACATCCTCCACAGTGGAAATCCAAGTGTGATTATAGCTACATCCCCACAGTGGAAATCCAAGTGTGGTTATAGCTACATCCTCCACAATGGAAATCCAAGTGTGGTTATAGCTACATCCTCCACAGTGGAAATCCAAGTGTGGTTATAGCTACATCCTCCACAATGGAAATCCAAGTGTGATTATAGCTACATCCTCCACAGTGGAAATCCAAGTGTGATTATAGCTACATCCTCCACAGTGGAAATCCAAGTGTGGTTATAGCTACATCTCCACAATGGAAATCCAGTGTGATTATAGCTACATCCTCCACAATGGAAATCCAAGTGTGATTATAGCTACATCCTCCACAGTGGAAATCCAAGTGTGATTATAGCTACATCCTCCACAGTGGAAATCCAAGTGTGATTATAGCTACATCCTCCACAGTGGAAATCCAAGTGTGATTATAGCCACATCCTCCACAGTGGAAATCCAAGTGTGGTTATAGCTACATCCTCCACAGTGGAAATCCAAGTGTGATTATAGCTACATCCTCCACAGTGGAAATCCAAGTGTGATTATAGCAAGATCCTCCACAATGGAAATCCAAGTGTGGTTATAGCCACATCCTCCACAATGGAAATCCAAGTGTGATTATAGCACATCCTCCACAATGGAAATCCAAGTGTGATTATAGCCACATCCTCCACAGTGGAAATCCAAGTGTGATTATAGCTACATCCTCCACAGTGGAAATCCAAGTGTGATTATAGCCACATCCTCCACAATGGAAATCCAAGTGTGATTATATCAAGATCCTCCACAGTGGAAATCCAAGTGTGGTTATAGCTACATCCTCCACAGTGGAAATCCAAGTGTGGTTATAGCCACATCCTCCACAGTGGAAATCCAAGTGTGGTTTATAGCTACATCCTCCACAGTGGAAATCCAAGTGTGATTATAGCTACATCCTCCACAATGGAAATCCAAGTGTGATTATAGCTACATCCTCCACAGTGGAAATCCAAGTGTGATTATAGCTACATCCTCCACAGTGGAAATCCAAGTGTGATTATAGCTACATCCTCCACAGTGGAAATCCAAGTGTGATTATAGCTACATCCTCCACAATGGAAATCCAAGTGTGATTATAGCCACATCCTCCACAGTGGAAATCCAAGTGTGATTATAGCACCATCCTCCACAATGGAAATCCAAGTGTGATTATAGCTACATCCTGCACAGTGGAAATCCAAGTGTGATTATATCAAGATCCTCCACAATGGAAATCCAAGTGCGATTATAGCCACATCCTCCACAATGGAAATCCAGTGTGATTATAGCTACATCCTCCACAATGGAAATCCAAGTGTGATTATATCAAGATCCTCCACAATGGAAATCCAAGTGTGATTATAGCTACATCCTCCACAATGGAAATCAAGTGTGATTATAGCAAGATCCTCCACAATGGAAATACAAGTGTGATTATAGCTACATCCTCCACAATGGAAATCCAAGTGTGATTATAGCTACATCCTCCACAATGAAATCCAAGTGTGATTATAGCTACATCTCTCCACAATGGAAATATAAGTGCAATTATATCAAGATCCTCCACAATGGAAATATAAGTGCGATTATATCAAGATCCTCCACAATGGAAATATAAGTGCGATTATATCAAGATCCTCCACAATGGAAATATAAGTGTGATTATATCTACATCCTCCACAATGGAAATATAAGTGTGATTATATCTACATCCTCCACATGGGAGGTCACAGACTGTGATTGTGGCAAAATCAGCCACAAGGGAGGTAAGCGTGTGACTGCACTAACACCATCCTTAATGGAGGTATAGTGTGTGAATGTACTAAAGTCCCCTTACATGGGAGACACTGTGTATGATTGTGGCAAAGTCCTCCACATGGGAGATGCAGTGTATGTGGCAAAGTCCTCCAAGTCCTCCACATGGGAGAGATGCAGTGTGTGATTGTGGCAAAGTCCTCCACATGATCCACATGGGAGACGCTGTGTGTGATTGTGGCAAAGTCCTCCACATGGGAGATGCAGTGTATGATTGTGGCAAAGTCCTCCACATGATCACATGAGAGACGCAGTATATGATTGTGGCAAAGTTCTCCCCATGAGAGATGCAGTGTAGGATTGTGGCAAAGTCCTCCACATGAGAGATGCAGTGTATGATTGTGACAAAGTCCTCCACATGAGAGATGCAGAGTGTGATTGTGGCAAAGTCCTCCACATGAGAGATGCAGTGTGTGATTGTGACAAAGTCCTCCACATGAGAGATGCAGAGTGTGATTGTGGCAAAGTCCTCCACATGGAGACGCAGTGTATGATTGTGGCAAAGTCCTCCACATGGGAGATGTGGTGTGTGATTGTGGCAAAGTCCTTCACATGAGAGATGCAGTGTATGATTGTGGCAAAGTCCTCCACATGGGAGATGCAGTGTGTGATTGTGGCAAAGTCCTCCACATGAGAGATACAGTGTGTGATGGTGGCAAAGTCCTCCACATGGGAGATGCAGTGTGTGATTGTGGCAAAGTCCTCCACAAGAGAGATGCAGTGTATGATTGTGACAAAGTCCTCCACATGAGAGATGCAGAGTGTGATTGTGGCAAAGTCCTCCACATGAGAGATGCAGCGTGTGATTGTGGCAAAGTCCTCCACATGAGAGATGCAGTGTAGGATTGTGGCAAAGTCCTCCACATGAGAGATGCAGTGTATGATTGTGACAAAGTCCTCCACATGAGAGATGCAGTGTATGATCGTGGCAAAGTCCTCCACATGATCCACATGAGAGATGCAGAGTGTGATTGTGACAAAGTCCTCCACATGAGAGATGCAGTGTAGGATTGTGGCAAAGTCCTCCACAAGAGAGATGCAGTGTATGATTGTGACAAAGTCCTCCACATGAGAGAGATGCAGTGTATGATTGTGGCAAAGTCCTCCACATGAGAGATGCAGTGTATGATTGTGACAAAGTCCTCCACATGAGAGATGCAGAGTGTGATTGTGGCAAAGTCCTCCACATGTGAGATGCAGCGTGTGATTGTGACAAAGTCCTCCACATGGGAGACGCAGTGTAGGATTGTGACAAAGTCCTCCACATGAGAGATGCAGTGTATGATTGTGGCAAAGTCCTCCACATGAGAGATGCAGAGTGTGATTGTGGCAAAGTCCTCCACATGAGAGATGCAGTGTGTGATTGTGACAAGTCCTCCACATGGGAGACGCAGTGTATGATTGTGGCAAAGTCCTCCACATGGGAGACGCAGTGTATGATTGTGACAAAGTCCTCCACATGAGAGACGCAGTGTATGATTGTGGCAAAGTCCTCCACATGGGAGACGCAGTGTGTGATTGTGGCAAAGTTCTCCACATGAGAGATGCAGTGTAGGATTGTGGCAAAGTTCTCCCCATGAGAGATGCAGTGTAGGATTGTGGCAAAGTCCTCCACATGAGAGATGCAGTGTATGATTGTGACAAAGTCCTCCACATGAGAGATGCAGAGTGTGATTGTGGCAGCAAAGTCCTCCACATGAGAGATGCAGTGTGTGATTGTGACAAAGTCCTCCACATGAGAGATGCAGAGTGTGATTGTGGCAAAGTCCTCCACATGGGAGACGCAGTGTATGATTGTGACAAAGTCCTCCACATGAGAGATGCAGTGTATGATTGTGGCAAAGTCCTCCACATGGGAGACGCAGTGTGTGTGATTGTGGCAAAGTCCTCCACATGGGAGATGCAGTGTGTGATTGTGGCAAAGTCCTCCACATGGGAGACGCTGTGTGTGATTGTGGCAAAGTCCTCCACATGAGAGATGCAGTATGTGATTGTGACAAAGTCCTCCACATGAGAGATGCAGTGTATGATTGTGGCAAAGTCCTCCACATGAGAGATGCAGTGTGTGATTGTGGCAAAGTCCTCCACATGGGAGATGCAGTGTGTGATTGTGGCAAAGTCCTCCACATGAGAGATGCAGAGTGTGATTGTGACAAAGTCCTCCACATGGGAGACGCTGTGTGTGATTGTGGCAAAGTCCTCCACATGAGAGATGCAGTGTATGATTGTGGCAAAGTCCTCCACATGGGAGATGCAGTGTATGATTGTGGCAAAGTCCTCCACATGAGAGATGCAGAGTGTGATTGTGGCAAAGTCCTCCACATGAGAGATGCAGTGTGTGATTGTGGCAAAGTCCTCCACATGGGAGACACAGTGTGTGATTGTGGCAGAGTCCTCCACATGAGAGATGCAGAGTGTGATTGTGGCAAAGTCCTCCACATGGGAGATGCAGTGTAGGATTGTGGCAAAGTCCTCCACATGAGAAATACAGTGTATGATTGTGGCAAAGTCCTCCACATGAGAGATGCAGAGTGTGATTGTGGCAAAGTCCTCCACATGAGAGATGCAGTGTGTGATTGTGGCAAAGTCCTCCACATGGGAGACACAGTGTGTGATTGTGGCAAAGTCCTCCACATGAGAGATGCAGAGTGTCATTGTGGCAAAGTCCTCCACATGAGAGACGCTGTGTATGATTGTGGGCAAAGTCCTCCACATGGGAGACGCTGTGTGTGTGATTGTGGCAAAGTCCTCCACATGGGAGACGCTGTGTGTGTGATTGTGGCAAAGTCCTCCACATGAGAGACGCTGTGTATGATTGTGGCAAAGTCCTCCACATGGAGACGCAGTGTGTGATTGTGGCAAAGTCCTCCACATGGGAGACACAGTGTGTGATTGTGGCAAAGTCCTCCACATGGGAGACGCAGAGTGTGATTGTGGCAAAGTCCTCCACATGGGAGACGCAGTGTATGATTGTGGCAAAGTCCTCCACATGGGAGATGCAGAGTGTGATTGTGGCAAAGTCCTCCACATGGGAGATGCAGTGTAGGATTGTGGCAAAGTCCTCCACATGAGAGATGCAGTGTGTGATTGTGGCAAAGTCCTCCACATGGGAGATGCAGTGTGTGATTGTGGCAAAGTCCTTCACATGGGAGACGCAGTGTATGATTGTGGCAAAGTCCTCCACATGGGAGATGCAGAGTGTGATTGTGGCAAAGTCCTCCACATGGGAGATGCAGTGTATGATTGTGGCAAAGTCCTCCACATGAGAGATGCAGTGTATGATTGTGGCAAAGTCCTCCACATGGGAGATGCGGTGTGTGATTGTGGCAAAGTCCTCCACATGAGAGATGCAGGGTGTGATTGTGGCAAAGTCCTCCACATGAGAGATGCAGTGTGTGATTGTGGCAAAGTCCTCCACATGATCCACATGAGAGATGCAGTGTGTGATTGTGGCAAAGTCCTCCACATGGGAGATGCAGTGTATGATTGTGGCAAAGTCCTCCACATGGGAGATGCAGTGTATGATTGTGGCAAAGTCCTCCACATGGGAGATGCAGTGTATGATTGTGGCAAAGTCCTCCACATGAGAGATGCAGTGTGTGATTGTGGCAAAGTCCTCCACACATGGGAGATGCAGTGTATGATTGTGGCAAAGTCCTCCACATGGGAGATGCAGTGTATGATTGTGGCAAAGTCCTTCACATGGGAGATGCAGTGTATGATTGTGGCAAAGTCCTCCACATGGGAGATGCAGTGTAGGATTGTGGCAAAGTCCTCCACATGGAGATGATACAGTGTATGATTGTGGCAAAGTCCTCCACATGGGAGATGCAGTGTATGATTGTGGCAAAGTCCTCCCACATGG
Organism: Conus betulinus; assembly: GCA_016801955.1. Taxonomy (NCBI): domain Eukaryota; kingdom Metazoa; phylum Mollusca; class Gastropoda; order Neogastropoda; family Conidae; genus Conus; species Conus betulinus. The sequence continues at coordinate 23,110 of JADBJO010016785.1, read as the reverse complement.
GAGATGCAGTGTGTGATTGTGGCAAAGTCCTCCACATGGGAGATGCAGTGTGTGATTGTGGCAAAGTCCTCCACATGGGAGATGCAGTGTGTGATTGTGGCAAAGTCCTCCACATGGGAGATGCAGTGTATGATTGTGGCAAAGTTCTCCACATGGGAGATGCAGTGTGTGATTGTGGCAAAGTTCTCCAAAAGGAGAGTACAGTGTGCAACTGTACTAACACCATCCGCAAGGGAAGAGCAGTCTGTGACCACACTGAAGTGAGCCATGGTCATAGGGTCCTGGGATGACTCTTCAGCTTGTGACCTGCATTATTTCTTTTCCTCCTGCACTGACTAATAAACATTGGTTCACACACAATATACAAATGGGAAAGAAAATTGCCTAAACTAGGCAAAATAATCGGGGGGGGGGGGGGGGGGGGGGGGGGGGGGGGGGGGGGGGGGAATGCTTCAGAACTGAAGTCACAAAATCACTCATCTCACCCATCATCCTCTAGTCCTCTAGCTGACCAACCCCTCTTACTACACTGTCTTATCTAAATAGATCTTCATTTGTCTACATTACCCATGATCCTCATTGTGGCTTACCCAGACGTAGTCCTCAAGTTGCCAGGGCTGGTAACTCTCTATTCCCAGCTCTCCCGTGTAGGGTTTACGTTTGGTTTCATACTCGTGGCGAATGTCTTCCCTGTGAGGAACACAGTCACAGGCGTACCCTTCACACAACCGGCCATCTTTTGAACTGACACTTTGACTGCTGTGTGCATAGCTGATGTACATTCACAACTGCTGAATTCAGATCGAGGGGTTAAACCTCAAAGAAAATCTTAGCAATTAAAACCTGATCCAGTGAGTCAATCTTTCTTCAAAACATTAACTGTTGGATTCTGTAACATATACTCATAACAACTGAATTCTGATTCTGTGGGTTATGGTTATTACAATAAAAGTTTCTTTCTTTGGGTTGTACACCCATTCATAATAAATGAATTCTAATCTTATGGGTCAACATATAATAATCATAACCAATGACTTCTGATCTTACGGGCTAACGTACAGTCATAGCAATTGAATTCTGATACAATGCATTAATATAATACTGTTAGTATATTTTCTTAGCAACTGAATGCTAATCTATGGCTAATCTCTATCCAGAGAAACTGATTTCTGATCTGTGGTTGATACTCATTCATCATGACTAAATTCTCATCCATGGTTGATACACGTTCAAAACAAATGAATTTTGATCCATGGTTTAGATATCTGTTCAAAACCAATCGGATTCTGTTCCATGATTGATGTGCAGAGACAAACACTGAATTCTGATCTATGAATCATACATATTCATAACAGCTGACCATGACCTACCCCTTACATGTATTCATAACAGCGTCGATGTGCAGAGACAAACACTGAATTCTGATCTATGAATCATACATATTCATAACAGCTGACCATGACCTACACCTCACATGTATTCATAACAACTGAATTCAGACTGATCCATGGTTAACGTCTGTCTGTCTGTCTGTGTTTATACATGTGTATATATATATAAATTAGAGACAGACAGATAGATAGACAGACAAAGACAGAGACAGACAGAGACAGAGAGACAAATAGATAAATAGATAGACAAATAAACAGATAGATAACAACTGAATTCTGATTCATGGTTGATACACTTTCAGTTTCAGTTTCATCAAGGAGGCATCACTGCGTGCGGACTGGTCCATATACGCTACACCACATCCGCTAAATTTGAGAAAACACTACGCATGATTTGAAGCTGATGGATAAATGAATTAACAACAAAGATGAGGCAAACTGAAGAAGAGGGTCTCGTGGCTACAACTCAGCGGATGTCATATACACACAGCCTAAAAAAACTCAGTTCTGACCCATGGTCAATTCCTATTCATAACTACACTCAGCCCAAGCTCATCTGCTATGCATTGAACATATTCAATGGATCTTTCAACAACAAACCTCTACGCATTGAACATATTCAATGGATCTTTCAACAACAAACCTCTATGCATTGAACATATTCAATGGATCTTTCAACTAACCTCCATCCATGATATGAATAATAACCCAGTAAGTTGAAAAAAAGAAGAAAAAAAGCCAAAACACACTTTTCTCCTAAATTCTTTTTTTTCAATGCACACACACACACACACACACACACACACACACACACACACGCGCACACACACACACACACACACACACACACACACACACACACACACCTGTGTACATGCATATGTGCATGCACACATACATACGCATAATCAGACACACACACACACACACACACACACACACACAAAACATGAAAACACATTCAAGTAATACTATAAGCTATATCACAAAAACTGACAAATTAACAAAAACTGACAAGTCAACAAACACATTTTGTTCCCCGAAGATGGAGAATGGCTGCCTTAATGGCGGAATTAAAAAAAAAAAAACGGTCATACACACAAAAAATCCACTCCCTTTGTTGAGTAGATGGGATTAATCCTTGCCTTCTACACAGGGGATGCCCACAGCCTGCATATGCAGAAGAAGAAGAAGAAAGGAACACATGAAAAGATAACAAAAAAACAGAGAGAGAAGTCACTGACTTGAGCTGCCAGATGCGGTTGACGGCGTAGGGCATGTCCAAAATGGCGTTGTGCATCAGGGAGGCGTTGGAGTGAGCACTCTGCATGCTGACAGGCCGGGGACACTCTGCCTGTCTCATCTGTTCACACACACACACACACACACACACACACACACACACACACACACACACACATACACACACACACACACACACACACACACACACACACACACACACACACACATACTCACATACACACACACACACACACACACACACACACACACACACACACACACACACACATACTCACATACACACACACACACACACACACACACACACACACACACACATATGCTGAGAAAGTGAGAGGCAGAGACAGAGAGAGACAGAAACAAAGAAATAGAGAGAGAGAGACAGAGACAGAAACAGAAACAGAGACAGAGACAGAGACAGAAACAGAGACAGGCAGAGAGATGGACAGACAGACAGACAGACAGACAGACAGAAAGACAGATCAATAAATAAACAAACCTGCAGTTTGACAACACAAAAAAACAAGAACCCCAATTTGATTATAAACTGCTAAACACTGACTGTGTGTCTTACCATGTGGCCAACTAGTGCTGATGCTGGAGGAGGACACTAACTCAAAACATCCAAAGCTCACTCCCTCTCTTCATTGGCCTGTCATGAATTTTTCCAGCTTTGCTGATTTGATTTACAGAGGGACCAGGAAGGGGTGGGAGGTGTGTGGGGGTGGGGGGATGACTGTGTGTGTGTATGTGTGTGTGTGGGGGGGGAGTGTGTGTGTGGGGGGGGGGGTGAGTGTGTGTGTGTGTGTGGGTGTGTGGGTGGGTGGGTGGGTGTGTGTGTGTGTGTGTGTTGTGTGTGTGTGTGTGTGTGTGTGTGTGTGTGTGTGTGGGTAGTGATAGCTTGTTCAGAGGAGCAGATTTTTATTAATCAGCCTTATATGTCATGAGAGAGGGACAGTGGGAGGGGGGGGGGGCAGCTGGAGGGAGGGAGGGTTGTCTTTCAATCCCTTTACAATGGGCCCACTCTATCAGCTGTCCCCCAACACCACTTTCACAGCAGACTCAGGGTGGATTTTAGAAGCCCTGCCATGTGTTAATGATGGTCTCAGATCAAAGCTGAAGCTTTAATAGGTAGGCATGCTATCTATCATCCCGTGTGCATGCCAGTCATGGACTCCACCAGAAGAACTGGAAAAGATGATCCGTGGAGAGATTGATCCTTCAAAAGAGGATTCCGCATCTCCTGTATTGAACATGACACAGACAATGAAGTCTGCACAGCCATCAGACAGCATGTGAGTCTTTGAAGACCTGCAGACCATAACATCATGAAGAAAAGGAGGAGGTGGTATGGACATGTGACAAGATCTACATGAAGATCTGCAGACCATAGCATCATGAAGATCTGCAGACCATAACATCATGAAGATCTGCAAGCCATAACATCATGAAGATCTGCAGACCATAGCATCATGAAGATCTGCAGACCATAGCATCATGAAGATCTGCAGGCCATAACATCATGAAGAAAAAGAGGAGGTGGTATGGACATGTGGCAAGATCTACATGAAGACCTGCAGACCATAGCATCATGAAGATCTGCAGACCATAACATCATGAAGACCTGCAGACCATAATATCATGAAGACCTGAAGACCATAGCATCACAAAGGCCTGCAGACCATAACATCATGAAGACCTGCAGACCATAACATGATGAAGAAAAGGTGGAAGTGGTACGGACAAATGTCAAGATCTCCAACCATCCCCACTAGCAGTTCAGGGAGACAGGGCAGACAGAGAAATGAGAGGTGCAAACATCACTGGCTGCATCGTAAAGAGCTCTGCTGCGACCCAAGCTCCTGCCCATGACCCCAGGAGGGGAGACAACTAGGCACAGTACACACTGGGCAGTTTACCTTGTGAACTGTATTTCATGTAGATATTTCAGCATCAGGATCTTATTGGCATATATCTACTGGCTGCCTCTATATACTTCAGCATCAGGATCTTATTGGCATCTATCCACTAGCAGCCTCTATATACTTCAGCATCAGGATCTTATTGGCATATATCTACTGGCTGCCTCTATATACTTCAGCATCAGGATCTTATTGGCATCTATCCACTAGCAGCCTCTATATACTTCAGCATCAGGATCTTATTGGCATATATCGTCTGGCAGCCTCTATATATTTCAACATCAGAATCTTATTGGCATATATCGTCTGGCAGCCTCTATATATTTCAGCATCAGAATCTTATTGGCATATATCTTCTGGCAGCCTCTATATATTTCAGTATCAGGATCATATAAGCATGTATCCGCTGGCAGCCTCTTTATATTTCAGCATCAGGATCATATTAGCATGCATTCACTAGCAGCCTCTTTGCACTGGCTAGACAGCAATGCACCGACACTGTCCTGAATAAATGACTGACCCAAGAAAGTTGTCGTGTGAAGTGCTGGAAGTCAGCTATTTCAGACACAAAGACAGCAGCACTCAGCGCTGGAAAGCAGCTATTTCAGACACAAAGACAGCAGCACTCAGCGCTGGAAGCAGCTATTTCAGACACAAAGACAGCAGCACTCAGCGCTGGAAGCAGCTATTTCAGACACAAAGACAGCAGCACTCAGTGCTGGAGGCAGCTGTTTCAGACAGGAAGACAGCAGCACTCAGTGCTGGAAGCAGCTGTTTCAGACAGGAAGATGGCAGCACTCAGTTCTTTTTTTCTGAAATCCTACCCACTTCGTTTGTTGTTATCCTCCACTGGATTCAAAAACATGTCGCAGTGTTTTGATTTTTGTGTAGTGTTGAACAAGCATCTTTTGAACTGAGTGGTGACCTTCTAGGATCACAACTATTTCCGACATTGATAGATAGATTGATAGATGGACAGATAGACGGATAGATACACAAAATAGATAAATAGACAGGCAGACAGATAGACAGGTCGATAGATAGATAGATAGATAGATAGATAGATAGGCACACACACACACACACACACACACACACACACACACACACACACACACACACACACACATGTATGGAGAGAGAGAGAGAGAGAGAGAGAGAGAGAGAGAGAGAGAACAGAGAGACAGAGACAGAGAAAGAGAGAGAGAGAGAGAGAGAGAGAGAAACCTTGCAGCCTAAAAATGTTGGCAGGGTGATTCATTTCAATTGATATTTGTCATAAAAACTTACCTAGCTGTTTACTGATAGTCAAATGTATTGTGTGCTAAATTATAAATATCACTGTAATAATGTTGTCACAACATTTCAACAAGGTGACAGCCCTGACAGGGCCTAAACTATTAAAATGTCATTGTAATAATGTTGTCATAACATTTCAACAAGGTGACAACCCTGATAAGGGGCCCCACTTAGCTAGGGACACAAAAACTGTTAACTGATAGCCAAATGTATTGTGTGCTAAAGTATTAATGTCATTGTAATAATGTTGTCGCAACATTTCAACAAGGTGACAACCCTGATGGGGCCCCCTCTTGGTCAGCTGGACTGTAAACAATATGAATTTCAAATGAAAATATTGCCTTCAATGCACAGTAGAAAATTTTGCTAACATTGCAAACATGAAACTGAAAAGAGAGAGAGAGAGAGAGAGAGAGAGAGGGAGAGAGAGAGAGACATGTACACAACTATTTTATGCCATCCTCACACCTTATGAAAGACTCTAAATGAGGTGACATTTGTTTATGAGGTCGCACACACTGGCTAAAACCCAGAGCGTTCAGCTGAAGAACTCAAAGAAGCACTGACAAAAGCTTTTTAAGTCAGCACAGTATTCAGCTGAAGAACACAAAGAAGCACTGACAAAAGCTTTTTAAGTCAGCACAGTGCTTAGCTGAAGAACACAAAGAAGCACTGACAAAAGCTTTTTAAGTCAGCACAGTGTTCAGCTGAAAAAACACACAAAGAAGCACTGACAAAAGCTTTTTTTTTTTTTTTTTTTTTGCTGTCCCAGCCTCTGCGCCACCTCAGAGGCAGTGCACCCAGGCTGCTCATTCCGACACCCCGTCCACAGTCACAGCCCACAGCCCCAGCTCCGGCAATCCACAGGGAGCAGTCAATGTCAAGTCGTCAAGAGGCAACCCACCGGAGGAGACACTGCACTGCTGCTGAGTCACTTCGTGGTGTTCAGTGGCACCTGTTCTGATCTAACATATGCAGGACACCACCTACTAAGCCCCCTACTGACAACAATAATTGGTTAGTCGCGGAGTCAGCATGAGTGAGCTCTCACTCCAGAGGGCGCCACCACGTCCGTCCAACGACAGCCCCCATGGACTCGCCAATACCGGTGACACCAGCGGAACCAAACCAAGACCAAAGACGTGGACAGGACATCGAAGTTGAGGTCACCATGAGAGCAGGGCATGAAGGGTCACAGAATTTGAGACTTTTTTTTTTTTGCTCATCAATGAGAATGAGGATGATTAAGATGCTGCTACAGATTTCCATTTCGGTCTGAAACTACAACATAGCGCTGTACTCTACGCTTCCTTTAATAATATATCCCGGCATCAACCAGGCCCGAGAGATACAGGCACCTGCAGTGTTGGTCAGGAAATTTGAGCAACACTCTCAGAAACACATCCATTAAGTGGATAAAACTTGACTATGTGGTCCCAGTCTTCCCACTGAGTCCGCAGCACACTCAACTCTGGGTAGGAGCCGGTCGGGGCAGAAAAAACCCACATGACTCTGATGGGATTCGAACCCATGACCTCCAAGCCGGGAGTCCGCAACGCTAACCACTTTGCCACCACGGCTGGTGACAAAAGCTTTTTAAGTCAGCAAAGTGTTCAGCAGAAGAACACAAAGAAGCGCTGACAAAAGCTTTTCAAGTCAGCACAATGTTTAGCTGAAGAACACAAAAGAACCACTGACAAAAGCTTTTTAAGACAGCACAGAGTTCAGCTGAAGAACACAAAGAAGCACTGACAAAAGTTTTCAGTGTGCAACATGTTCAGCTGAAGAACACAAAGAAGCAATGACAAAAGCTTTTTAAGTCAGCACAGAGTTCTGCTGAAGAACACAAAGAAGCACTGACAAAAGCTTCAGTCAGCAATGTGTTATCTGAAGAACACAAAAGATGTACACACAAAAAAGCTTTCAGTCAGTAAAGTGTTTACCTGAAGAACACAAAGAAGTACAGACAAAAGCTTTCAGTCAGCAATGTGTTTACCTGAGAACACACAAAGAAGTACAGACAAAAGCTTTCAGTCAGTAATGTGTTCAGCTGAAGAACACACAAAGAAGCAATGACAAAAGCTTTCAGTAAGCACAGTGTTCAGCTGAAGAACACACAAAGAAGCAATGACAAAAGTTTTCAGTCAGTACAGTGTTCAGCTGAAGAACACAAAGAAGCACTGACAAAAGTTTTCAGTCAGCACAGTGTTCAGCTGAAGAACACAAAGAAGCGCTGACAAAAGCTTTCAGTCACATAGTGTTAAGCTGAAGAACACAAAGAAGCGCTGACAAAAGCTTTCAGTCAGCACAGTGTTCAGCTGAAGAACACACAAAGCAGCCCTGACAAAAGCTTTCAGTCAGCACAGTGTTCAGCTGAAGACACAAAGCAGCACTGACAAAAGCTTGAAGCCAAAGCCAACGATGGAAAGCATGATCAGCCATGAATGCTTCCCAATGTACCACACACTTCATCCTGAGCACTGAGCTAGATGGGTGGTAGACAGAAATGAGCACCATGCTCCAGTAAAAGGACTTAGGAGACGTACGCTTGGGTCAGAGAGAGGGCAGCATGTCCCTTTGGTATACACTTCGTATCTAAACTTCAGCCTTTCTATAGATACAGCAATCTCCACAGTTCCGCTTTTTTATAAACTGTTCACAGAATGCCTTGTCAGAAAAGACTTAAAAAAGCAAATAACGTTTACATAGGGCAGTCTTCACAGTTTGACACTTAGGGCAGTCTTCACAGTGTGAAAAGACTTAAAAAAGCAAATAACATATAGATAGGGCAGTCTTCACAGTTTGACACTTTGTGAACTGTTGTGAGAAAAGACTTAAAAGAGCAAACAGCGCAAAGATACAGCAGTCTGCACAGTTTGACTTTTTATGAACTGTTCATACAATGCTTTGTGAGAAAAAAAAACTTAAAAGAACAAATAGCGTATAGACAGAACAGTCTTCACAGTTTGACACTTTATGGACTGTTCACAGAATGCCTTGCGAGAGAAGACTTAAAAGAGCAAATAGCATGTTCTTTCAAAGCCTTTCTTCAGCCCATACCATGCATTCAAACCACAGAGTTCTGAATTCCAAGTGGTTTCTAAGCCTATGAATTTTCATTCTCTTCAAACCATTGGTCAGAGGAATGCCTGTTCCATTTTTGTATATGAAAAAAAAAAACAACAGGGTTATCTTCACATACTTGATCCAATCTTTATAATTATTGCTTGCTCATTTGCACTGCTACCTGTTAGTGTGAATGATCATGTTTGGGTAGAATGTGTTGTTAGTTATATATTTCTTATCTTTCAATAATTTCATTATTATTTCTAACATTTATAGTGATGGCATATTACCAGTCCAATAGGTGAAATATAATTTGTCAATTGATACAGATAACTGCTGTTCACACATGTGTGGTGCTCTCTCTCTCTCTCTCTCTCTCTCTCTCTGTTTAAAAGTTTAAACAGTTTTAATCACTAGTTATGCTTAGTCCCTTAGCAGGGCAATGGCCAGATAAAAAAAGCCAGTGTTTGCTTGTCTGTTACCCTGGGAAATAAAGATTATCAATCAATCTCTCTCTCTCTCTCTCTCTCTCTCTCTCTCTCTCTCTCTCTCCAGCATATGCATGTGTTTACACACATGCCCATACGTGGATGTGCACACACACACACACACACACACACACACACTCTCTCTCTCTCTCTCTCTCTATCTCTCTCGGCCCTTCCTAATCACTTTCTCATATCACTTAACTGAAGAGGTGCAAGCCTGAAGATTAATATCAGAGACACACAGACACATACACTCTCTCTCTCTCTCTCTCTCTCTCTCTCTCTCTCTCTCACACACACACACACACACACACACACACACACACACACACACACACACACACACACACACACACACACACACGCATTCATCCCTCACCATGAAGTTCCACTACTTATTACCAAACACAGTCCCTGCTCACCTATGCTAGAAAGTACCTTCAAAGGAATGCACACAAAGAGAATACCAGTACCAGTGAAAGGAGGTTTCTATCCCTACAGGGCAGGTATGAAAGACAGTATTAACAGCCCCTGGTTATGAAGTGACCCAGCAATTCACAGCTACTAAGGAGCAGGGTGCCACCCATTCAATCACCTTGTGAATAACTTACACCCCGGCAAGATCTTCCAGACATATGATATGTCTGCCGCCACCTCTACCTGTCTGCACGTACACAATCTTTCCTGTTTCCCTTGCCATTCCCATGTATTATTAACTTAACCCCCCCAAGTTTGAACTCTTGTATCCACGCTTCTACAAAGAAAAAAGAAAAAAAAATGCAAGACCGACTTGCATGTTCACTTCCATATTTCTGAGTGACATTCTTGTTAGCAGGGCTTCTGTGAATGCAAGAGGTTACACCAGTTTATAGCAGAGTAAAGATGGTGTGTTGTGCACGCAATTCATGATCAAAAAAAAAAAGGAAAAGAAACAAAAAATTACCCAGGCATGTCACTCACAAACATGAATATTTGTATTTTTCAATCATCTTTAAAATGGAGAAGTCAGACAAAACGCAAATTAGAATGACAACGCATGTCCATTAGACTCGTAACTACTGAACAGTCAGTTTGGGGACAAGTGCTAGTGTTTTAAGCCAGTCATGAAGTCATTTTGACAATTTTCTTTCTTTCAATAAAGAAAACAGATTGCTTTCATTAATTCCTTTCAGTAGTAA